>JANIIA010000007.1:4095584-4114989 GCA_027478495.1 Erythroxylum alaternifolium | reverse complement strand
ATAATCAACATTCACACTTACATAGAGCAAGTTGTAAACATCAATTTCATTATAATTAATATCATAAAAAGTTCATTATTAAAATGAAAAGAAAAATTGGCTACAAATAACATTAAGCTAAACCGTGCTATGAAGATAATAGAAACTATTATAATTTAAAAGCTTAAAAATGCATGAATGAGTAATAGTTATTTTGAGTTGACAACTACAAGGCATTATCAAATTTTGAAATTTCACTCCGAATTACATAATATCACAACAAGTTTAACTTGTCTTCCTGTGACAAGGAAACATAACATCGCTACATCAGAAAATTAAACAAATAACATTCATATGACAAAGGGACATAACATCGCTACAGAAATGAGGGCTAGAAAAATGAGAGTTGTTTTGAAGTGAGAAATGAGGGCTGCGTTGAAGAGATAAATGAGGGTTGCCTTGAAAAAAAGAAGTAAGGGTATTGTGAGAAGATAACTTTCAACGTTAAAAAGTAGCTTTGAAATGTTCACAAGAATTGAATTCTTGTGATTTTTCACTGGCGCTTTTTGGGTTCCAAACATAAGAATTGAATTCAATTTGGAATGAAATTTAATTCAATTCTTATGTTTCCAAACAAGGTGTTAATATTTTACTGATTTGACTAATGAAATCATTTTTATCCATAACATATAAGTATACAAATAGAAAATTAATTACAGTTAATCATTCACATGGAATAAAACGTCCAACCTAATGTGCGAAAGAGATTATAAGTTGAATATTTTAATACACATAGATGATTAGTTGATAGTTAACTTTTAAGTTAGATGCTAACATGTTATAAAAGAAAAAATTTTGTTAATCAAATAAGTAAAATATTTGACAAAATCAATATTTTGAAATAAATTGTTAAGAAGATAAATCTCAACGTGAATTTAAATTAAATCTTATTATTTTAAAATTATTTAATCGAATCTAGCTGTTTTTCTACTACATCACAAAAATTTATATTATTTAAAATTATTAAAATTTCTTTAAAAAAATTAAACCAAATTTCTTGTCCATAGCTCTAAATCACACAACATTCTTGTCCAGTCACGAAGATCGGACCAAACTCTAGTCAAAGTTTCACCACCATGTGTGGGAGATGCAACGAACTGGATGAAGATTCATACAGACACAACATTCAGACACACATATATATACTCTCGAAACTCCAGTTCCTGCGCTGCGAGCCTGCGACCTTGTACGCCCAGGAACGGACTATCCATAAGTTGGTCCGTTAGGTTCGACACTTGGCTTAGTGTCCTCGTCGGAGAAAATGGGTCCACCCAATATGTAACATAAAACATCACCCCAAGTTCAATTTTTAACGACGACCCACAAAATAATTCAATAAACCAAGACAAAGACGACTACCCGTGAGAAGAAACCAGGAGGTCCGCTCTGTTCGCGGCAAGCTACTCTACGATCGAGAAGTCCTGGCGATCAACTTCGACAAGGCCAAGGTCATCGCCGCCGATATTAGTAACCTGGGTGTCGGTGTTATATGATCGGTAAAAGCATGGAGGAGCTACAGAAACTGAGTGAACCGGGGTTGTAACGGTTGTTAACTTGGTGAGCAGACTAGGCGCAGATAATTGCATTTTAACAGCAGCGCACAAGAGCACCTCGATTTGGGGATTTCTGGGCCGGGGCTTGTTAGATTTAGAGTTAATTAGTTAAATTAATTTTATTTAAATTTATATAATTTAATAAATTCTTAGTAAGTTAATAACTTATTTTAATAATTAAATCTCACGTTCTAACACATACATCTCATAATTAGTACGAAAAAGTTTGATAATACACAACTTAACTCCTATCTACATCACATCACATTTAGAATTTAATGTAAAATTAAAATAATATAAATTTTTATCACATTACTATCAGCTTAATATAAAACTCCATTTACTAACTTAAAATTATTTTTGCCCTTTTTGTCATTTTTAAGATTATAAAAAATTAATGAATTGATTGAAAATTTAAAAATTTAAGTATTAAATTGAAAAATTCTAAAAGTTTTGATATTTTAAAATTCGTTATTCTTAAATTAAATTACTGAATTTTTAAGTAATACAATTTATAATTATATAATAAATAAAGTTATGAATTGAAAATATATTTTTTATCCTTAAAATATTGCCATTACTTTAAGAAATTAAATACTAATAAAAGAAAACAACAGAAGCTAACAAGACAGGCGCTTTAGAGATGGCGGTCTGAATTCTTGTCAAAATTGGGAAATGTATCTAACGGACAAGAAACCACATGATAACCGACCGCTCTTCTCCGCCTGCAATGATTGTGTAATGTTTTCCAACATTCGACATTCTGTCTTCTTCAACATTTACGCCATGTAACCATAATCCTTGTCTGGTAGTGCAAGTGCAAACCAAGAGGCACTGCAACCATTTGGCTGTCCCGTCTTTTCTTTCTTTTGTACCACTGAAAAGTATCAAAGACTACTTATGTCCAAAAACAATTTAACACGCAAATCAGGGTATTAGAAGCCAAGTGTATTTTCCATACCACCATCTTCATCGATCATATTAAACTATATACTCCACTGATCACACTTCCATGTTGTATTGATGTACATACGATATTATACCACAAAAGCCTATATAAAGACAATGGTACCTGCTGGAGTACCCAAAAAAGAATTCAATGTAAAGACAAAACCCACTAGTGTCTTATCATCTCTCCTGTCTCTTGTTGTTCCAGCTTTCAAACCAGAACCAGAAGTAAAACCACATAGTTGCTTGCCTCTTAGGTCCCATGTGTCGGTAGTTGCTTGTTGTCATTGTACGTTTTCATGCTCTTCTTCACGATGTTGGATCAGGAACATATCACAGAGGCGACGGAAAGAGGGTAGAGGAAGGTGTTGGCGTATTGAAACGAGATTGTGCCACCATTTACCAGGGGCCTGCCGTCGTTAACAAGGCAGTCATCATAGCGGAGGCGCTTGAAGATTTTGGGGTTGATGAGACGGGCAGAGCTGAACCAGCCACAAGTAAGGTGAATCCTAGAGATATCACATCCAGTGACACACACGTTCATGATCTCAACAGTGTACGTAGGAATCCCACTCGGGAGTGGATCTGTGGGGCCTTGATTTATCACAATATCAGCATTCGTACACTTCTCTCCCCATATTCTATCAGGCTCCTCCGTCAACGTTGCTAAGAAGAAAAGAAAATGAAAGCTTGAAAAGGGAATGCATAAAATAATTACCAAATAGCTATAAAACATATACATGTATCAAGAGGGAAAAAGATAAAACGCAAGGAAACATTTGGCAGGTCATTAATTGAAGACATTAATAAGGTGGACAGGGAAGCGTCTAAAGACGAGTTACACTTTTGGAGGTGGTTCACAGGAATTACGCAGAAAAAGCTAGCAGACAAAATTAACTCCAAAGGCTATCCGATTGGGGCATATCATTATTCAAAGACTAACTTTTCCATGTATGTGTGTTGTCACTTAGCTTTTTGATCCGCCTCTCTTTAATGAGCACCAAAATTTAATTGAAACAAAAAGAGAAATACTTTGCTTTCAACAGTAAAAAGCCGAACTTCAAATGGGTTTGGCCTACAGGCATGCCAAATTGACAACTTATCTTACACACCCAACAAAACAGCCTTTCTAACGTAGAAACAGTAGGCACCCTTCAGTTTTCAAGCTAAAATTTTGGAACTTCAAAGACAAATTACTAGAAAAGGCTGAGTGAAGCCCTCCCATCCCATCAAAAAGAGAAGTCTGAAGAAAGTTGAAATTTGGTCACAAGATAGGGAGGGTCTAAATAGCAAACGGCGCACGTTAGCATGAAGCATGTAACGAGAAAGAAAGACTCAGACGTGCAGCCTCTGACATCCATTATCGTACGCCCATCTGGAGCATATTGCAATGGACTGTAGCTGCCAAAAACACTCAGTTTTGAGAACAAACGGGTACATACGCACAGGTACTAATTGTCTACCTCTCCCCAACCACAAGTTCAACAAATTGTGATGGTACCAGTTCATCAAATTAGCTAAGTGAAAGAAAAAAGTCTTACAGCGACTAATTAGTAGCTTGCGATGTGGAGCTGACCCGAGTGTGAAGTTGCCATCTTTGAACGAGCCAATGGCTTCGCCTATCATCATTACACAAAAAGGGTAAGAGAAAAGCGGAGAAACTAGAAATGATTTTAGGTAATAAAGAAATGGAAATGAGATAGAATCAGGTGTTTTGGATTGTAATGCTAAAAAAGAGTAATAAAATACGAAGCCGACAACAGGAAGAGAACAAAAGCATGGAGACCCCTCATGTCGCTGACAGAGAAAAGAGAACCCATCTCGAACCGACCATTGTAATAATGGAAACTTTAAACAAATTGCGGAAGGGAATGTCTTTAGCTAGATAGATAGATGCATAGGAATGAGATACTTGTAAAATAATCATTAATCAAACGCAAAAATCACGTAACATTGCATATACACATTATTACATAAATATACCCACCTGTGGTTAGAAAAGTGAGCATGAATAGGAGAGAGAACTTCGATGACAAAACGGCGGCGAGCCCGCAGCTGGAGAAAGCTCTCATGGTTTGAAAATGAAAAGCTAGTTGTGAGAACGACGAGTCGGGAGTCGGGACTGAGTGAGCAAGAGGACGAGGGGATTCGGGGATGGCAGGAAGGAGGTGACGTCGTTTCAGTTTCACTGGGAACGAGGAGAGAGAAGCCTGTAATGCAAAACCATGTCAAATCAAAAACACACAATAGTGGTTCAGATGATTTTGACTTTTGTGTATTTATATAGCACCTAATTAGCCTATAACAATCCCCTACTCTTAGAAAACTCGTGAGGAGACGATCACCTTTACCCTAAAGGCGACGGCGATTCGTACACAGAAAGAAACTCAACTTATTTATTAAAAAGAAATGTTTTCATCTCTCCAGAAACTAAGAGAAGAGCTGTGGTTTATCTGGAAAAGGATTTTCCGGCAAAATGAGAAGAGAAGAGAGAAACAGCAGAGCAGACCCACCGAATGACAAACTAAGCACAAGAATTCCATCACTCATCTATATATATATAGATAGATATAGATATAGATATATATACTGCATGCTCTATATAACATCCATATTCTAACAGAGATGGACAAAATGAAGAGTTGATCCAAACCTCACAGAAGAACGATCGAGATTCAATCATTCAATCAACATAAGACATTGAGATAGAAGGCAAATTGAGAGGAGCTAAGAACGTGTCGTCTAGGACTAGGGTTTTACTTTTTGGGAGGCTCGGTCTTCGAGCTCTCTTCTCTCTTGGATTCCGCTTACTTCTCTTGATTCATATTATATATACTGAACTATTTATTAATTATAAAGCGATGTTAACAGTGGTAATTGGTTAACTTTTAAAGTGTTGCCACGTGGGCTCTTTAATTATTACTAATTATGTAACACCTTCTCATTTATTATTGCACACGAACACGTTACGTGCATCAGTAGCAACAAATTTAACTCTTTATACTCTGCACATTTATTACAAAATATAAAGACAAGTTATATAGCACTTTGAGAAGTTAAATACAATTTATCAAGTTAACCAATAAGTATGTTCATATCTATTGTTAGCTATTAACTGCTATAATTATTAGTTGATAATTGTCAAAATCCATCTTAGAGTGATAATAATTTTGGTACTTCTAAAATTGAAGTATTGTAATTCGAATTATGCATAAGTTGTTTCAAATTACTTATCTTTGTTAGATTACACCACCAATATGTTTGAGTTTTGATGCTCAGTAAGTTGTAAGGAATTCACCTGGTGCTAATTTGAATGCGTCAAAAGAATTCTTAATATTAGAAGAAGTCGACTTGATGTACTCTTAAGAGATTCTCAAGGTAAACCTTAATTTTGTTTTTAATTAGTCAAAGAGAAGTATCCTTCTCTCATTTAGAATCTACTACTTCACTTCCTTTTCATCGCCAAAGAAATTTCGTATAACAATTTTTTTATGTTGTACTTGTTGGAAATTCATAAGTGTGGTAATTTTACATCATAAAGAGACATAAGGATGGAGCGAGTTTTATGCAAGAATAGCACTTATAACTTATTGCCTTAAAGTTTTAGGTTGAAATATAAAATCTTGATTGTATATGAGCTCACTTGGATTCAGTCTAATTTCTTTTTAGGCCCCCTCAAAATCCTTTAGTCCCAACATCTAATGATTAACAATTTTGGCTACATCCTCGTTGAATTGCTGATGTACCATTTAAGGAGCACATTTTGACTCGCTTCGTTATGGTTTCTCTTTATCTTCATGGAACTTGCGTAAAAAGCTCATATGAAGAGCAAGATGATCTCGATTCTTTTCCGGAAACTTTAGAAAATAGGAAACATTACCAACTTTTTTAATAATTTCGAATGGATCATCATATTTGGGAATTAATCCCATATGTGCTAACTTCTCACTAATCTTCTTACAAATTTGAGTTATGAGTGTTGACAATACTTTGACCCTAACAATGAGATCAAAGGGTTGAAGATGATGATTTGCAAATTTTTTCATTTGACACCTTGCTTTTCATAAGTTGTCTCTTGCCTCATCCATCATTTTTTGCCTATCCTTAACAATATTGTAAGCAGTAAGACATTTACCTCTCATTTGCTATTTTCCATTTCTAATAGAGTGAATGGTTATTGGTCTAGTACACATCTCAAACCGGCTCTTTTCTAAAGGAAATCTGATGCAAGATGAAGGAAAATTGTGCACTATCTAAAAACTCTAACTACTTTATATTGGCTCACACTTACAAAATATCTTAAATAATCTTTCATCAAACATTGATCATTTCAGTTTGTCCATCTATTTGTGGATAATTGGTAGTAAAGAACTTAAATGCCCCCTTCACGTTGAATAACAAAGTCTAAAAATTTTTCATAAATTGAGGATCTCTATCACTCACAATATCTACTACAACACCAAAGTGTTTCATTACATGGTAACATAATTCAATAAATGTTTCCACCTAATAAGCTACTATAGTAGCATTGAAAATAATGTATTTGGGGAATTGATTCACCACTGCCAATATCAAGGCCTTGCTATCAACCCTAGAAAATTCTACAAAAAATTTTAAGGTATTAATATTTACAATTTTTCAGGATAGGTAAAGGATGTAACATTCGATCTTGCTTTTATCTTTCCACTCTATCTTATTGGCAAGCTAGTCAAGTTCTACTGTAGGCTTTAATATCCTGCTACATATGCAACTATACATAGGAAAGTAACAATAACACCATCATCTATTCCCTTCTCGGATGTCCTACCATTATGCATCATACAACTCATGCATAAGTTCTTTGTACCAAATTTGGAAACAAACATTATGTCACCTTTGTCAACAATCAGCCGATCATCAAGCCAATATTGCTTGGTTATGCCACCTTGCAATTTTTTCCCTAATTGATAACAATTACAGTGACAAGTTATAGTAATTATGTCCATTAAGTCTCCTACCATCTTGCTTATTTGGTCGATAGTTTGTTATGTACCATGAAAAATGTTTTCACCTTGTTATTCATTTCATTCATAAACTTTAGTCCTAGAACATAGACAATTGTAACACAATAAGTAGAATATTGTACCGTTTCAGTTGGGCTAGAAAATGACACCTAAAATTTTGAGCCAAGGTTTCAATTGGTATTTAAGATAATAAACAATACTTGTCTGAAAACATAATTTTTTGAGAAGTATAAGGACTAAATTTAAAAAATTCGTAATTTCTTATAAATTCTAACCCTAGTCATTGACCCTTTCACTCTTATAAGTCATAACATCGTAAGCTTTCTAGATTTTAGTCTTCTCTCCTCTCTTTACCAAACTCATCTCCACCATCTCCCCTCTAGTTATCTTTTTAGCTCCCCTCTTTGTTGTCTTCTACTCATGGCCTATAAACTCTTTTCTCAATTAGTTTGTCTCCTCACTACAGCTCTCAAGTCTCCTCTCTGTTATCTCCCTACAACTCTGCCTTTCATTGCCCTCTATTCACAAGCTCTTTCTTGTCCTATACTCACAACTTTGCTCTTCTCCCTGTTGCCCCCTCACCTTTATCTTATTAGCTTGCCAATCGCCTATCATCGCTACCAATTACATCATCAGCTCATTGTGGCTTGAACTTGAAACTTATTTTGAATATAAGTTTGAGAATTGTATTATATGTTTGAGAATGATATTTGATGATTTGGATTGCCAATATGTGCAAGTAGACTTGTAAATGGGGCTTTTTCAAGGTTTGTGATATCTATGATAACACTATAAAATTACTATGAGTTCAATTTATGAGGATGTTAGTAAAAGATATTAAGCTCTCTCTCTCTCATACACACACATATTATAGGTACAATATTTTTCAAAGATTTAATTAGATATACTATTAAGTTATTGACAAATAGTGAAGTTCATTTAACTTTGAATTTTCTCTCTTACTTTAACAATTTTCTTATAATGACAATGTTATAACAAAATTATAGAAAACAATAAGTTCTAATTTTTTGAAATGCCTTACCTTATTGATTTAATAATCATGTATCACCATATTTAATTAGCAAACCAAATTTTAATTAGAAGATAATAAAATTCTTAAGCAAAACCTTAAAAGTTTTTGTCTAAATATATGTATTGTCTTAAATTAAATATTAAAATATAAAGGCTGGAACTTGAATGAAGGAATTTGTTGTTAGGTCGTACCTATCTACATTGTTTCATTTCCTAAATGTGAAGAATTTTGGCATTAGTCTCAACCATAAGGATCAAATTTTATTTACTATTTAATTAACTTCTTGTATTCTTAAACATAAATTTTACTACATAACAAATAAGTGAGAAAAATTCAAATACTCCTAACAATTCAACCTCTTCAAGAAAATCCAATGATCCAACTTAGGCTTATGCGAGGTTGGTTATTGGTATAAAGAACCATACTATTTGTTTATATTATATCAAACATTTGAAAAGTGGAAGGATCACCAGATTAAAGAGATATTTAGTTAGAATCAAAAGTGATATAGAGCCTTATAAGAATATCGGCAATAATGTGAAATGATATGAAAATTTTAATTGAAGAGAATTAGAATTAGAAAGAAAGAAGGCTAAGACTGAACTATGGAATTGTTAGTAGAAGTTCTTTTTACGATGGTCAAAATGATAAAGACAATGTTAATGGTGGTATTTTTACCCAGCAAAAAAGGATTACTACAACTGATACGAGGAAGAGAAGAAGAGATATGTCCATCTTTTTTGCTCCACGAATAACTCTTAGAGCTTAACCTCCAATTCGCAGTGTATTATAATATAAAGAATCAGCCTAGAATATGGATATGACAATGGATAAATAGTGGTATAATATAAGTGTGTCATTCAATGCTACTCATACTTATTATTATTAGCCTATGATGGGTGATATTACCTCTTATGGTCTAGTATTAAAGCTCCTTCAATTGATGAATACAGAAGTAATCTTTTATGCAACTCTAATAATGAAATAGAAAGTTACTTAATTGAAAGAAGAATGACTTGGACAACTCATGAGTGTTTAATCATGTGAGATGGTTGGACAAATAAAAAATAGGAGCTCCTTATTGATGTTTTGGTTTATTCTACTAAGGGACAATGTTTTTTAAGTTTATTAATGCATCTAGCTTAGAGTTATTTGATAAATTTATGAATACATTTGTCTCTAAAAATATTGTATAGTTCACATTGACAATGATGCTGCTTATAAAACAACTAGGAAGAGATTACAAAACAGGTGTAATTTTTTTCTGTTGGACTCATTTTGCTGTATATTGAATGGAACTAATGATGAAAATATAGGAGATGGTAGAAACTTTTCTATAATTGATAAAAATGTGTAGAAATTTAAAAAATGGCTAAGTTCATTTATAATTATGCACAGGTTTTGAATTTGATGAGAAAAGATTTCACAAATAGTAAGAATTTATGTCATCCTTCCATTACAAGATTTATAAATAATTTGTTATCACTTTAGTATTTTGTTCAAATGAAGAAGTAGTTGAGCCAAATTATGTTTTCGATTGATAAGTAAGTTGCATCTCAGCATGTCAAATCTAATATTGGAATGGATGTTTCTAATATCATACCTAAAAAACATAAATTTTGATCCCAATATTAGTTTATCTTATAAGTTTGTGAGCCCTAAAGTACTTTGTCTGCCTGAAAGTGATGATAAAGCAACAATTGGTCACTTTTATGATGGTATAGAGATGACAAAGAAAGCATTCAAGGCCAAGCTAAAAAATAGGGATTCTTTGTGTACACATCATCTTGTGGTCATTAATGAAAGATGAAAAATACTATTTTACTCTTTGTTGTTTACTATTGGAGCATTTTTTAATCGAAATGTCTATTTTAGAATAGGTTTTACAAAGAAAGATAAAGTTAATAGGGAAATGTTATTAACAATTACAATAATATTTTTTCATAGGAGGTAATGCAAGATGTGTTTAGCTCATAAATAGAGGTATAAAAGAATGCGTGCGACAATTTTGAGATGCCCATTACAATACTTCAAAGAGACAAATTTAATCCATGTATATATTTCTTTTCTTTTGTTAACCTTTTAAAATTAATCTTCACTTTATTTTGTTTATAAGACTACATTTTTTATCTTAGAATTACTTGAAGAGATCAATTTGGAAGTGGTGTTCTATAATTACAAAAGTTTACAATTTGAATTCTTAGTTAATATGTAAGTGCAACTGAGTATGCAAGAAGTTGGAGTACATTTGAATTCATTCATTCCAAAGAAAAAAAATTGAAATACAAAAGATTAAATGATTTGGTATTTGTTCGATATAATTTGAAGTTTCAAGAAAGGTATGTTATTATCATTATTAAGTTGAATATAATTTTTTTATTTACTAGGACTCTTAATATAATAAGTAGTTTTATAAATTCAATTGCCTTAATCATATTAATCTTTTAGTAGATTGGGTTTATAAGAAACTAAGTTTTATAAATGATGGTGACTTAGGAAGATAATCTTGTAAGGGAAAGTATTGCATATTATTTAATGCAATAGATTTGAATGATGGTGATAATAAGACTCCTATTAACGATGAGGACTTCTTATCAAATGAAAATTATAATCAATATTGTTTGAGCGAATATGTCATTGAATAAATTTTCAAGCTTTTCATTTTTTTCTTGTCTTTTAATTTCACTTATATCTGAAGTATATGATAAATTTTATATCTGCAATATAAATATCAAACTTTTAACTATAAGTGTTTTAATTTCGGGTTTGATTTATGCTTTATTGTGTTTCTCAACATGAACTCTTGTTATTATGCTTATGGACCTCTATTTTTCTTATTACGATGTTTTGATGAAATTATAAAATTTTAAATACTTTGTTTTATTTTTAATTTTATATCTATATGAAAGTTAAATGATATTTTCTAATATTAATTTGGTTATTATTTGTATGACAAGTATATGAAAAGTGATATTCATAGGAATAAAAAGATGGTTGTTATATTAAATTTATAATATTATGGTTTTTAGGACATAATTAAAATAAAGTTAAAAACTATATAGTCACGATATATTGTAGAACTATTTATAATTTTATAAAATTTATAAGTTATTTTTATAATTTTAAAAAGTTATCCAAAACAGTACTCAATATTAACCATTATTAATCTTTTATTATACAACAACATCAACAACAACCTATTAAAAGCCTACTGAATGCAAGGTCTAGGGAGGTCTAGAAGTACACAGTCTGAACCCCTAATTGATAGAGTGGTCATTTCTAATAGATCATCGGTATGTTATTCTACTAAAACTAAATTTAGTTCTAAGTCCAGTATGGTATTTGTAATATTGCTGCAACTATTTCCTTCTCATGAAAAGAGTAGGTTTGTTTAGTATCATTCAATTTTCTACTCTTAAAGGTTACAAAATGTCCCCCTACTAAATTAATATACCATTGATAGCTTTGTTTGAGACATCAATACGAAATTCAAAAAGTAATTTAAAGTTCGACAATCTTAAAATAAGTTCCAAACTAATTGACTACTTAACTTTTTAAAGTTATCAGTATAATGGTCTAACCAACACCATTTTCTCACTTTTTTTAGAAAATCTAGGAGAGGTGTAACCTTCTGAGGTTAGCTTTAAATGAATTTTAGTAATAGTTCATAAGTTCAAGGAACGACCATAATTCTAACACCTTTTATAGGGCTAACCACTCAATAATGACCTGTGCTTTATTCGAATCCATTCAAACTTAGTTTTTACTTAACAAGTGTCATAGAAATTTGATTTCCAACCTTGCGAATTCACACTTTCCATCTTGATATACAATTGATCATCCCTTAGTTATTCCAACTCTTATTTCAAATGAACTAGATGCTCTTCTAAGGATTTGCTATACACCATAATGTTGTTAAGATACACATTCATAAACTCATCCAATAATTCATATAACACATTATTTATTAAGTTATAAAACATAACTAGGGCAACAAAAATGAATAAGCAAAAATTTATAAGCACGATATCTAGTCACACATATAGTTTTTGGCTCATTCTTGTTCTTAATTTGGACTTATCAATATCTTGGGTAAAGATCCAACTTTGTGATGGTAGAAGCCTTACTCAACATGTCCATCAAATCTTACACCAAAAGAATATGATACTTATTCTTGATGGTTACTTTGTTTAATGCCTAATAATCAAAACATATATGTGAGGTTTCGTTTGCTTTCTTTTATAATAGGATATGAATTTCATAAGGAGTTTTAGGTGGTTACACGTACCTTGTTTCTAGCAATTCGCCCAACTATTTTTGTAATTTTGTCAACTTAATTAGGGACATATGATATGGGGAATATATAGAAAAAGTGGCATTAGGTTCTAACTCGATCTTGTGATAAATTGCTATCCTTAGAGGCAACTCTTTTTGACATTTTAGTTGGCATTGCATTTTGATAAGACTCCAATAATGGGGCAATTGCATATGGAACTTCCATCACGGTATTTTCCTTCACCTCAACAATGGTAGCAAAGTAATTGTGCCCTCCACATTTTAACCCTTTTTCTGTGATCGTCACCGAGATGACAAGAGATTTGTTGTTTCTCCCTTTTCTTCAAGGAGTACTAAATTTTAAAAAAATATGAAGTTTCTTTGTTTATAGATATTGTTCCTCCTAGATGTGGATATACCACTACTTTGTGTTATCGTAAAAATTTGAGACCAAAGATTACAAGTCGTCCAATAATATAACTAACAGATAGATATTTGACTATATTTTTACACCCATATTTGATGTATTTTGCTTGATATTTTATACTTTTATCGTAGATTTGGTACTTAATTTGCTTCAATTGTGTTTATAGGTGATAATTGCCTTTATGGACTTAAAGGAGAGGAATTCGGAAGAAAGCACAACGTGAAACGAAGAATCGACAAATTTGAAGGAATACACAATTGTGTCTATTGATTGTCCATTATCCCGTGGCTGTGCACTTTCACAATACCAAAAAAACTCCAATTATGCACAATTTGATGCACGACCATGTAAGAAACTGTGCATTGACTGAAAACTTAGAATTTCATATAAAAGTGACGTTTTATAGGCAATTAGAGAAGGAGCATACTCTTAGAGGCGATTCCAAATGTGAAGCTTGTCCAGAAGGGATGATTTTGATATAGAGAAATGGAAAATACAAAGAAATAATCAATAAATCCATCATAATACTAGATCATACCTCTACATCACAAAAATACTCGATAGAAGACAATTAGGGAGATTTAAAATTACAAAATTTTTGTTTTCTATTTTTTTCTTTCATTGTATGTTTGATTTCGTGTTTCGATTATATATAACTAAACATCCAATTAGTATTTAGGTTAGATGAACCCTATTTTGATACTTTAACATATGTTGATTTTCTATTAATGCAATTGATTGATTGATTTGATGCATTCCAATTACTTATTTTATTTATGTTCTAATGCTCTGAAATATTAAACCATAATCTAATTTCATACATAGCAATTGAGAAATCTTAGGTTTGAATAGATCCATGGTAATTGGAAAGAGTTAATTGCAATCCTAGAGATAGCATGACATAAATTTTCTGGATTAAGGTTAAACTAAATAAAGAGATTCATAAAACGGTATCGCAATCCTATCAGATTTAACCTGAGTAATTAAGTTAGAAACCTTATGATTAGTTATTAGTAGATTCAAGGTCAGCTACTAACATACCATAGGAGTTTCCACAGTCCAATAAATCTTCAAAACAATTGCATGATAGAAGGTCAATCTGTTAAGGGTTAAGGGGGATGCGAAAGCTTGATACTAATTACTCGATACTGTTAATTTCCTAATGCTTCCTGAATTCTCTGTTCAATTTCGTTACTTATTTTCTTTTACTTGCTTAGTTTTAGTTTCTTTTAATTAAAAATCTAAAATCAATCCTTAGGTTAGATAATAGGGAAAGATAATTATTAGTATTCATCGTCTTCGTGAGATCGACCCGTACTTGCTGATACTAGCTACAGCTACTCCGTGTATTTGCAGTTTATTACATACTTGACTAACTCACAAAATAGGTCAACCAATAACCATCATATTGATTTTTTCAACCCGAACTTTCCATTTATAAGCATATTGTAACCTATTCTAACAACATACCTAACGTTTACATTCGCTCTTTTAAAACCAATTTATGCTTTTGCTCATTTTTAAACCGAACTTAGATACTATTTATCCATAATAAAGGTATGCATAACACTCTTAACCATTATCAATGTAATTTCTACACCATTTATCTAGATTATTAGTACAACAATAAACTATGAGCAACACTTACCTCACTTAACAATGTGTTCAATAGTTAGAGCGAATACTAATGTTGCTACTTCACCCACCATTTCTTCTTCATCCACTATATCATTTAACTTTTCTAATTTTGGACATTCCTAAGCAAAGTAAGGTGCACTGCAAAAGAAACAACTAGTGTTTTTGTTGTTCTCATCCATTTCCATTCAGTCTGCCTCTTTCTTTGTCAATATGCAAATGTTTCCCATCAAATTTAGGTTTGACATTCTTATTCTTTTTTTTAATCCTTATACTTGGACTAATTAAAGGTCCATGTTACCTCTTTATTTTTGTTAGTCACAAATCCACCAACCAATCAACTGAAACAGTTACACTTGGTAGATCTTGAACACTTTACCAATGTAACTCAATCTTTGCCTAAGTTTGCAATCCAAATAGAAAACTAAAATGTTTTTTTCCCTCTTTTGACATATTTCAATTACACAGAAGGAATTGCTCATTCAATTCATAAAATCAGTACTTCCTATATATCAATATGTAACCTTCCTTGTATTCAAGTCATTGTCACTTCGAGCTCTTCACCATAATTTGGCATTTCCTACTAAATACATACTAGTTGCATGACCTTATCTATTTCGTAAACTTCAACAACATCAAAATAACAGCGCATATTATAGAGAAAGTTTTTCAATACCTTAGTATCAGAAGCACTATCAAAATGCTTTAAAAATAAGACCTTCAATTTAGACCAATTTGTGCCACTCCCTAGAGTATTATTAATTCTCAGTAGAGTCAGGGCATCTTCCAACACCTTGATAAGGACTTGCAATCAAGAAAATGTAGGAACAAAAAAGCCAAACAATAAAGGAAAAATCAAGGTTTACTAGAAAATGAAAACACTAATAGTAAATTCCATTAAAAGAAAGAACATTGACACACTGCCAATTAAAGAGGACACTACTCTCTTATTCCCGAAAAGGACCACTAAAATTTTGTTTTAACCAATTCTGTTTCCCTTCCCGTATTTTAAGGATTCCCTTACATATACAATAATCAACTAATAATAACAAGTTGACACTTGGACAAGGCCTATTTCTTGAAACTCTTCATAAAATAATTAATACAAATTAGAAGCCTATCAACACTCCCCCCTTTTGAAGACACCTTGTCCTCAAGGTGGAAATCTGGAAATTGGACTTTGATGGCTTCAGCTGGCTCCCAAGTAGCCTCAAAATCTAGTAACTCCTTCCACTTGATCAGAACTTCAAGTCCCTCAACAAATTTCTGCATTTGTAGCACTTTCTCTGGCTTTACCATCCATGCTAGATCTTGTCCCAACTTTAATGGCAAGGGCTGCACTTGTTGATATCCACCTACAACTTTTTTCAGCTAGGAAACATGAAACATCAGGTTGATGTTTGAAGATGAAGGAAGTTCTAATTTGTAGACCACTGACCCCACTCTCTCTATTATTTTAAAGGGTCTAAAATACTTAGGAGCTTTTCATTCAATTTCTAGATAAGGAGTGCATTTTGTATGGTCTCATCTTTAAATAAACCATCTCACTAACTTCAAAATTCATTTCCCTTTGATGCTTATTCGCTATGAACTTCATTTTGGACTGTGCATGAGCTCAATGTTACTTAATCTCTTCTAAAATATTGTCTCTTTCCTGCAACATCAGATCCAAATCAGCAACTTTAGTAGTTTGGTTGCTTACCCTCAATAATGGTGGAGGGTCCCGTTTATACACAACTTCTAAAAGGGTCTTGTTGGTTGAGCTATAATGGGTTATATTGTACCAATACTCAACTAAAGCTAGCTAAGTAACCCATTTGCGTGGCTTTCCACCAACAAAACATCAGAGAAAGTTTCTACATAGCAATTAACAACTTTAGTCTACCCATCCGTTTGAGGGTGGTAAGCAGGTTTTCATTGTAGTTGACTACCTTACAATTTGAACAAATCTTCACAAAATAAGCTTAGAAAAATCTTATCTCTATCTGAAACTATAGATCTTGATACGCCATACAACCTCGGCACTTCTTTAATAAAGACTCTAGCTATTGTTTTGGCATTGAAAGCGTGTCTTAGTGGGATGAAATGTGCATACTTGCTTAAGCGATTGACCACCACCAAGATAGTACCATATCCTTCAGAATTTGGCAATCCCTCTATGAAATCTATAGAGATATCTTCCCAAACTCTTTGTGGTATAGGAAGAGTCGAAGTAACCACAGGTATACCATTGCCTGATACTTGTTTTGCTAGCAAGTTTGACATTCCTCAACATACTTTTTTACTGCTTGTTTTATACCCTCCTAATACACATCATCCTTTAGTATTTTATAAATTCCTAGAAGAATGGAATGTCCCCCAAAAACTCTATAGTGATATTCATTTAATAAAACTGGAATAAGAGTCGAGTTTTTGAGAATAATAGCTCACCCTTTATATAATAAACAATCATAATTCAATGAATACTTGGGCCAAATATTAGTCCCTTCTTCAAGCTCTTTTTTAATATGACAAAGCTTAGTATTTTTGTCAACTTCTTCTCTAATTTTTTCTTCTTCCAGTACTTTAGGCATAGATAAGGCTAAAAATTAGGTGTTTTCTGCTAGTGGTATTCATGACAATGCATAAATTGTACTATTCTCCTTTCTCGACTTATAATTTATCTCAAAATCATAACCAAGAAGCTTGGAAACCCATCTTTAGTGTTCTGGTTGTACTAGTTGTTGTTCCAAAAAAACTTCAAGCTTTTTTGATATGTTACAATGATAAAATACCCGCCTAACAAATAATGTTGCCACGTTTGTACTACTAAAACCACGACCATTAATTCTCTTTCATAGATAGATTTAAATATGTTTCTGGAAGACAAAACTTGACTGAAGTATGTTATGGGCCGCCTTTTCTACATTAATACAACCCCTATTCTGGTCCACGATGCACCGGTCTCCAACAAGAAGGTTTGAGTGAAATCTGGTAGTGCTAGAATAGGTATGGAAGTCATGGTTTGTTTTAGCTTTTAAAAAGTGTCTTCACCCTCATCATTCCATTTAAACGCGTCTTTCTTCAACTATTGAGTCAAAGACCAAGTTAATGCTCCATAACTAGCTACAACTCACCTATAATAACCTGTAAGCTCAAGGAATCCCCTAATTCTCAAAGATTAGTAAGAGAGGGCCATTCTAACATCACTCTAATTGTACCAAAAAAAAATTCTTCTCCTTGTCAACTTCATCTCTATCTCCTGAAATCTAATGCCTTAGATATTCTATCATCCTTTGCCTAAAAATGCACTTCTTGCTATTTAAATGCAACTAGTTCTTATCTAATGCAGTGAAAGCAAGCCTTAAATGATCTACATGCATCTCCATATCCCGACTATAAACTAATATATCATAAAAAAATACCAATACAAATTTTCTTAAATATGGTCGAAATACCTATTTCATAACAGGTTGGAAGGTCGCAAGGATATTCTTTAAGCCAAACGGCATGACAAAGAACTTATAGTGACCTTCATGAGTTATGAATATTATTTTTGGAATATATTCTGCTCTCACTCGGATATGATGATATCTCGACTTCAAATCAAGGTTTGTAAACATTGTTGCACCACACAATTCATCCACCAATTCATCCACTATTGAAATAAGGAAACTATTAGGTACAATTACTTGATTCAAAGCTCTGTGGCCTACACAAAATTGCCAGCTCTCGCCTTTTTTCTTCACAATAATACCAGGCTGGAAAATGGGCTAGAGGAAGGGTGAATCCTTGCAGCATATATCTCACATACTAACTTCTCAATTTCATTTTTTGAAAATATGGGTAATGGTACGACTTCACACTCACTGTTGTTGTCCCAGGTTCTAAGCAAATTGAGTGATCAGTAGACGGTTTGGGGGTAGTTCTGACATGGGAGAAAACACTATTGGAAATTTTGTTATGAGTGTTTTGACCAAATCTGGAATCTCAATTGTTACTTTTGGGTCTTCTCCAATGCTGATATGAAATAACTCTACTAATAAACCTTCTTTATGCTGCTAAATTAATTTGGTCATAAAACACAGAGACACCCCACCTTTGCCCAATTTCGGATCACCTTTCAGAGTAACAACTTGCCACTAACCTTAAACCGCATCCATAAGGTCTTATAATCAACCTCTATAATTCCTAAGGTACTCATCTATTGCATGCCTAAAACAAGGTTGGTGTTGATCAAATTAAATGGAAGAAAATCATACAAAGGCCTTGTTTGGCAATCAGCTGATTGCATTAGCTGGTAGCTGATTCTATCAGCTGATTTGACCAGCGGATTACATTAGCTGTTTATTAGAGATGTTTGCTAAATTAGTTGTTTAGTATTAGCTATTTATGTGTAAAATGACTTATGAAGACATAACTTTAAAAGAAAATTATAAGGGTATGAATATTATATATTTTAATATTTCGTTGAATATCTTATAAGAATTTAGATTTTAGATTTTTAATTATA
>JANIIA010000007.1:4084135-4095484 GCA_027478495.1 Erythroxylum alaternifolium | reverse complement strand
TAAATTAAGACTCATTCAAACCTAAAAGAAAAGACTTATTTATCCTCAATAAATCTAAGATATTTTGAATCATTTTTCAATAGAAACTGGTGGAAAAAATCAAGGATTATTGGAAAATGAAATTAGCTATAGTAGTTTCCATTCAAAGAAAGAACAATGACACAGTGTCAATTAGATAGTACACCGCTCTCCTATTCCCGACGAGGACCACTAAAATTCTGTTGTAACCAATTCTGTTTCCCTCCCGTATTTTAAAGATTCCCTTACACACACAATAAACAACTAATAATAAGTTGACACCTGGACAAGGGCTATTTCTTAACACCCCTCTTAGAATAAGTAATATAAATTGGAGGCTTATCAATACTCCCCCTTTTGAAGACACCTTGTTCTCAAGGTGAAAATCTGAAAATTGGACTTTGATAGCTTCAGTTGACTCTCAAGTAGTCTCAAAATTTGGTAACTCCTACTTGATCAGAACTTCAAGTCCTTCAACAAATTTCCGCACCTATAGCACTTTCTCTAATTCTACCATCTATTCTAGATCAGTACATGACCTACACCTTTTTTAGCTGGGAAACATAAAACACTAGGTGGATGTTTGAAAATGAAGAGAGATCTAATTTGTAGGCTACTAACCCACTCTCTAGTACTTTAAATTAAGTATATTAAAGGGCCGGGCCGGGCCGGGCTCGGGTAGACACGGTGGCTCGTGGTCGGCCCTTGATCCGACTCAGCCCACTGGCGGGCTGACCAGCCCGTGACCCTCTCATGGCCTAGTTAACCTGGGCCAAAAACAGACCAGGTTAGGTCAAGTCGGGCCGGACAGTCCAACCATAATTGCCATGCCTACTTCAAAGGGTCCGAAGTACTTAGGAGCTAGCTTTTCATTAAGCTTTCTAGACAAAGAGTACGTTCTTTATGGTATCATCTTTAAATAAACCATCTAACTAACTTCAAAATTCATTTCCTTTCGATGCTTATCCATTGCCAACTTCATTTTTGGACTGTGCATGAGCTAAATGTTGATTATGCTTTTCCAAAATGTTCTCTTTCCCGCAACATCAAATCCAAATTTGCAACTTTAGTAGTTTGGCTCTTTACCCTCAATAACGGTAGAGGGTCCCGACCATACAAAACTTTAAAAGGGGTCATATTGGCTGAGCTATAATGGGTTGTATTGTACCAGTTCTCAAGCCCAAGCTAGCCAAGTAACCCATTTCCACTAGCAAAACATTTGAGATAAGTTTCTTCACAACGATTAACAACCTCAGTCTGCCCGTCCGTTTGCAGGTGATAAGCAATACTTCGTTATAGTCGGTACCTTGCAATTTGAACAACTATTCCCAAAGTAAGCTTAGAAAATTCTTCTCTCTATCTGAAACTATTGATCTCAGTACCCAATGCAACCTCACCACTTCTTTAACGAAAACTCCAACTACTGTTTTGGCATTGAAAGGGTGTCTTAGTGGGATGAAGTGTGCATATTTGCTTAAGTGATCGACCACCACCAGGATAGTATCATATCCTTCAGACTTCAATAATCCCCCTATTAAATCTGGAGAGATATCTTCTCAAACTCTCTGTGGTATAGGAAGAGGTTGAAGTAACTCCGAGGGTACCATTGCTTGATACTTTTTTTGCTGATAGATTTTGCATTCATCAACATACTTTTTTATTGCTTGTTTCATACCTTCCCAAAACACATCACCCTTCAATCTTTTATAGGTTCTTAGAACTGGAATGTCCCCCAACAACTCTATGGTGGTATTCATTCAATAAAACTGGAATAAGGGTCGAGTCTTTGGGAATAACAACTCGTCCTTTATACAATAAAAAAACATGATTCAATGAATAATTGGGCCAAGCATCAATCCCTTCTTCAAGCTCCTTTAATGTGACAAAGCTTAGTATTTTTTTTTCAATTTCTTCTCTAATTTTTTCTTCTTCCAATCCTCTAGGCACAATTAAGGCTAAAAATTAGGTGCTTTATGCTGGTGGTATTCTTAACAATGCATCAGCTGTACTATTCTCCTTTCCCGGCTTATATTTTATCTCAAAATCATAACCACGAAGCTTGGTCTGGTGTTCTGGTTAAACCAGTCGTCATTGTTTTAGGAGAAACTTCAAACTTTTTTTATCTGTTAAAATGATAAAGTGCCTGCCCAGAAGATAATGTTGCCACTTTTGTACTACTAAGTCCACGACCATTAATTCATAGACATATTTGAATCTGTTTATGGAATACAAAACTTGACTGAAGTATGCTATTGGCTACCTTTTTTGCATTAGTACAACTCCTATTTCGGTCCCTGATGCATCGGTCCTCATCAAAGGTTTGAGTGAAATCTGGTAGTGCTAGAACAGGTATGGAAGTCGTGGTCTGTTTTAGCTTTTGAAAAGTTTCATCAGCCTCATCATTCCATTTAAACATGTCTTTCTTCAACTGTTGAGTCAAAGGCCAAGTTACTGCTCTATAACCAACCACGAATCGCCTATAATAACCAGTAAGTCCAAGGAATCTCTGTAGTTCTTGGAGATTAGTGAGAGAAGGCCATTCTAACATCACTCTAATCACTCTCCTTGTCAACTTCAACTCCATCTACCGAAATCCAATGCATTAGATATTCTACCCTCTCTTACCCAAAAACACACTTCTGGCCATTTAAATGCAACTAGTTCTCATCTAATGTAGTGGAAACAAGCCCCAAATGCTCAACATGCAGCTCCGTATCCCGAGTATAAACTAATATATCATTAAAAAAGAATAATACAAATTTTCTTAAATATGGTCGGAATACCTGATTCATGAGAGATTGGAAGGTCGCTAGCGCATTCTTCAAGCTGAACGACATGACAAGAAACTCATAGTAGCCCTCATAAGTTCTGAATGTTATTTTCGGAATATTTTCTGCTCTCACTCGTATCTAATGATATCCCAACTTCAACTCTAGCTTTGTAAACACTGTTGTGCCACATAATTCATCCACCACTGGAGTAGGAAAACAATTAGGTACAATCACTAGATTCAAAACTCTGTAGTCCACACAAAATCACCAACTCCCATTTTTTTTCTTCCCCAATAATACCGGGCTGAAAAATATGCTAAAGGAAGGGTGAATCACCACTGCAACACACATCTCACTTATTAACTTCTCTATTTCATTTTTTTGAAAATATGGGTACGACTTCACATTCACTGCTGCCCCCCTGGGTTCTAAGCAAATTGAGTGATCAATAGCGTAGTCTGGAGATAGTTCTGACATGGAAGGAAACACTCTTGGAAATTTTGTTACGAGTTTTTTGAGCAAATTTGGAATCTCAATTGTTACTCCTGGGTCTTCTCTAGTACTGATCTGATATAACTTTACTAATAAACCTTCCCTGTGATGTTGAATTAATCTAGTCATATAACGCAGAGATACCCCATCTTTGCTCAATTTTGGATCACTTTTCAAAGCAACAACTTGCCCACCAACCTTAAACTGCATCCATAAGTTCTTACAATCAACCTCTATAATTCCTAAGGTACTCATCCACTGCATGCCCAGATCAAAGTTGGTGTTGGTGAAGTTAAATGGAAGAAAATCATCCCAAATTTTTAACCCCTGCAACTTCAACCGTACCCCTCTACAAATTCCTTTTCCTTTTAACGCATACCCATCTCTCACCAATACCCCATAATTAATAGTTGAAGTATTGGGAAACCCATGCTCCTCCACAATTTCGGTTGAAATGAAATTATGAGTAGCCACACAATCAATCAATATAGTCACACTTCTCGACCCCAAGTTCCTTACGACTCAAAATGTACTTGGTAATGTCAAGCCCAATACTAAGTTCAGAGTGAACTCCACCGTCTCCGCTATTCTTTATCTCCGACCTCTCTTCCATTTTTCCCTTATCATCTCCTCCATAATCTTCATCTAAATCTATCGACACCTTCTGTTCTTTCTCTTCTTCATTAATAAAAAAAATGTGAAATTATTTTTTGCAAATGTGGTTAGGACTATACCTCTCGTTACATGAGTAACAAAGCCCTTTAGCCCTCCTAGCTTGAATTTCTGTATCAGTTAGCCGAAGTTGCATTTTCGGGCCATCCTTCATCAACGTTGTCAATCTCGTCTCCCAATTTGCGGGTCGCGACATGCCTTGTCTTCCAGCCAACCTCATTCCTCTTTCTAAATTAGGTCTGAGTTCGTTTCCAAATACGGGTCAGATGTAACATACTCTAAACTCGAGTTGATTTACAGGTCTATTTTGAGTTGCTATGCTTGTGCCTTTACTAGGTCTTACAGCCTTGATTTTTCTCATCAACCAATTGGGCTATTTCCATCATTTCGAGCAACCCATTCGGCTATAAAACCCTCACCTCAGCTTGTATGTCTGATTTTAGCCCCATCAAAAATGTGCTTTCTAGCACCTCTTAGGAAAGACTCGTAACCACCGCTGAAAACGCCTCAAAGTCCCGCCGATATTCTAAAACTGACCCCTGCTGCTTGATCCTCAAGGGTCTTTCACACATACTCCTAGCTTAGAACTCTCCAAATCGGCGTGAAATTTGTTGCTTCGCTTCCATCCAACTTCTGAAAGGTGTTCGTGAATCCAGCCATCTGAACCACGCTAATGCTTCTTCTTCCAAGTTTATCGCAACTACCGTCAACTTCTCCCCTTCCGACATCTTGTTAATCTCAAAGAAATGCTCCACTCTATAAATCCAACCTTCGGGATTCACTCCATTGAAAATGGGTAAATCCAAGCGACGGTCACATCGCCAATTTTCTGTTACTTCAGCTGAATTTTCTGCATTCAACAAATCACATTGCTCTTCCTCAATATCAGTGGGTGTCATGAAATGTATTCCACTGTCACTCGGCCCACCCTTTTCTGTCATCATTGAACCACGTTCATCTAACACCTCTTTTCCATTTTCCATCGTCTTCATCCAACTATTAACAGTCCTCTGGGTTTCACTTAATGATGCCGCCACCTGTGATAGGCTCTGGGTGATCAATATTTTTATCAATCCTCTCAATGTTTCGATCTACTCGTGCAATATTTTTATCAATCCTCTCAATGTTTCGATCTACTCGTGCAATATTTGTCTCAATCCCCGGTAACCTGTTAATCCCACTTCTCAATTCCTCTATTTCTTTCTCCATAGACTCAATCTTTCCTTCCACGTTCTTGGGCGCCATAGATCACGGCTTTGATACCAGTTGATAAGGACCTAGAATCAAGTACCGGTAGGAACACAGATACTAAACGATGGAGGAAAAAAATCAAGAATTACTGGAAAACGAAATCAGCGACAGTAGTTTCCATTCAAAGAAAGAACGACGACACAGTACCAATTAGAGAGGACACCACTCTCCTATTCTCGACAATGAGAACTAAAAATCCTATTGTAACCAATTCTATTTCCCCTCTCATATTTTAAAGATTCCCTCACAAGCAACTAATAACAAGAAGTTGACACCTGGACAAGGCCTATTTCTTAACACCCCTCCTAGAATAAGTAATATAAATTGGAGGCTTATCAGATTGATGATAGACCTTTTAATTTCTTCAACTTAAGAAATGAGGTAGCACAAAAATACTTGGAAGTTTCAATGTTCTTGTGTCATGGTGTTACCTAAATGCAAAAGTTGGATTAGTTTCTGTTAATAGTAGTCAGGCAGCGGGATTTTCCTCCAAGCAGAAATCTTAAAGAGTACTCGTCTTTGAAATGACTATGCAAACACTAAGATTCAGTTTAGCAACGCATTGGAATGTGTTAAGAGTTTCAACAACGTTAATTTGCAGGAGAAAAGACTGGCACAAGAGATAGCAGATATTGAAAAGGATAATGGATTCAAGTTAAAGAGTGCTAGCTCAGAATTATCCTGAAAGGATTGCATTTTAATCTAATTCCTTCTCGTTTTCTTGACTTTTTCTTTGTTATTTAAGATATGAACTAGTAGATGATAGAACTATTGTTTTCATATCTGACCCTACATTTGATAATACCCGTCAATTGTTACTTTGACTATATCAGCGACGATTCAAGCTAAGGCATTTTGCTGACCAGGAAATATACTGAACTTCAATGTGGGGGTTTCTGTCGATCTAGACATTCCACGTAGCTTCTGGAGCCGCTTGGCTGGGAAATATGGTAATATGTTCTATTGGAAAGAAAAGGTAAAACTCAGAATTTGACAGGTTCTTACTCTCAAGGCTTACGTTAAGTAAGTTAACGTCAATTGATAGCAAAAACAGGGGGAAGACACGTTTACTGAAGCTGCTGGCATGGCAATATCCAGTTGCTTGAGAGAGCATGACATATGACTGTCGCGTGAGTGAAAATTCAGAATGTATGAGCACGGATTAAATTAATTGATTAGCTATATTTACAAGTATGACACAACTCGTAGCGACGATAGAGACAGCTTCCACAAGTGATTTTATGGTTGTAATCAAATTTATCACTGATGCTTTATACACAAGATTGGCACCTTTCCTAGTAGAAATCAAATTCACAAAGGCTCTGTACATGTGTTTTACACCAAGCCCTCAACAGAAAGAATGAAAAAATGCAGGCAACTGGTCTTCCTCCATTGAATCCTAGAACGTGTACAAATTACAAAGTTACCTATGTGGTATGTTCGACCATTTAACTCGTATTGCTTTCCTTTGCTAGTTATCGAGAATGTTTTGTAGTTCCCCAGGTTGACAAGGAAGAAGAAGGACGCCCTTTTGTTGGAATCCATATTCCTCTTTAGCGAGCTCCAACAACCTCAAAAAAGCTGGATCACTGAGGTAGTTCAAATCCAGAACAAACCTTTTTGCTTCTCCATTGCCGTTTACCGCTACAACTGCAAAATGCCCTTTCTTCACGTCTTTGGGAACTACTTTCTCAGCCTCCATGCCTTCTCTAAGATCAGTATCACCGATAGTGAGTAGTCCTCTAGATGCCATAAGTGAAAGAAGCAGTTGCAGCTTTGTGACAAGCCGCTTAAACATCAGCAAGCTTCTAATGCTTTCTTTTCTGCTTCCCATGGCTCTATATGGAGAAGACAGAAGCTACTTTGCAGGAGAGCTTTTTATTATTGTTCTTCTTCTTCTTCCTTGTTTCCAACTGACTGGGGAGAACCCAGAGAAAGAGAAATATATAGAGGCGAGGACAGTCGGGAGCGGTGGAAAGATACCTGTATCTTCATTAGGACAGCTAGGGGACCAATTCTTAGGGATGAAACACGTCTTTTACTCCAACATTTGATTGTTTCACTATTTTTGTTTAGTGGGGTACTAGAGACACGGTTCACAGTACTATGTTTTCAACACTATGCCTAACCATGGCGTAAATACACGCAGATTGTTGCATCAAAGTTCGGTGTCGTTTCTCTTAATTTCTTACGTACAGGTGCAAGGTGTGCAAGTTGCTTTGTTACCATTCCATTTGATAAGGTCTTCAATTAGTTGGGAAAAACGACCGATTAGAAGTCTAGAATATGTCTTTAAGTTGACTAATGGAATATTCTTAAGCGCCGGCTCAAAGCGTAGAGCATTTAGTACGTTCAAACTCGGCTGATAACTCGAAAGAGAGCTGTTGGCATTGATGACACTAAGCTACGAGGAAGGGGGCTAGTGGAGTTTGGTTCCGGTCTTGAGTCTGAGTCACTTCAAAGCTCACGCCACTTCTAGTGCAGGTGTCATCCCTCAGATAAAGCTTAGAAAATCGGTCGACATGATATCCATTGCCACTAACGCGTGTTGTCACGTGACCATGATAAGATGTGTAACAATATTCGACGTGTTGACCTGTGCCTCCTGGAGCCGCTGTGCCGGTGAAGTTAAAAGCTCCGACAACTGATTAATAAGGAAGATTTTAGTACTAACCAAGCTTAACCAGGGTAATGTCCTCGAAACAAATTAACTATATGAAATTCAAAATAACTTTAATAAAAGACGAAAAGATTAGAAATTACGCTCTTGTAGCCTTAGAATTTATGTTTTTATCAACTAATCAACTTCTCTTTAATTTCTTGTAATAATGAAGTATATATACTAGAGAGTGTTGAACAACTCTAAACTTAATGCTCTTAAGCAATGCTTAAGATACCGTTCCGTACCGGCCAGAAAATAAACGGTATCGAGGTTGATGATACTGGTATCGACCGATACTTACAATACTGAAATATACTGGATCAGTGCTGTAAATCCCCAACTTTTGAGGACCAATATGCAAAAAAAAGAATTTACCTTAACATCCCCCTTTGATGCCTCTCGTCTTTCTTCAGCCTCTTATTTTTCAATTTTTGCTCCCTCTCTCATTGACTCATCCTCTCTCTATCACTCTCGTCGTCCTCTGCTCCACTCCTGACAGTTCAAGGTGTTCTCCGGCGGTGCTTCACTATTCCTCCACCACGCAAAGTCATCTTCGCCTCTTCAGACGTCTTCCTCCACTATGCGACGTCACTTTTTGCCTGTCACTTGCCACCACCTCCGCGACAACCACCAACCACCATCGACTCTGCTCTCCAGTCTTTGACGACCACCAAGGCACCAACCACGGATCGATTAGACAAATCTGGGAATAATACCCAGATCTTGACCCGACCCATCATCGAATCTGATTGTAAATTTTTGTTTGGTTGGGTGTGTTTTTTTCCAATTTTTGTTGGAATATTTCTGGTTAATTGTTTGTGTTGTGAATTGTGATTGTTTTTGGTTAATAGAATAAAATTGTGAAGGATTGGTGATTGTTTCTGGTTAATTGTTTGTGTTGGAGACTTGGAGTTGGATTGGACTTGAAGTTGGCAATGGAAATGTGAAATTTGTGGTTGGTTGCTTTTGGTTTTGGTAATGAAAATATAAAATTTGTGGTTGGTTTGGTTGGTATTTGGTAATGAAAATGTGAAACCTGAATGTTTGTTAGTATATTTGTTGGTTTGGTTCATTTGTGGTTTGAAAATTGAAACAAACAAATTTTGTTTACTAAATTTAAAATTTAAAATTTAAAATTTAAAATTAAAAATATAAATATAAATATAAATTTTCTATAATTCCAATTTTATTATCTATAATTCCAATTTACCAAATTCCAAAGTTCCCATCATTTATTGTCAATAAAAGAAAATTTCAAAGATTAGTGACATCACTCCTAGTTTTCTCTATAAAATTCAAATGCCTTCAGTGTTTTGATCTTTGTTAGTGGGTTATTCACTTACTCAATGTTTGGGTAGTTGGCTGAGTTGGGTTGACAACAGGAAGTTGTAGGAATAAATCAATGAAGTCTTCCAAAATCATAATTCAAAAACTAATCAAAATTATGGATCTTTCTGTAGTAAAATCATTTTTGCATATTTGTCTCCTCTATTATGTAATTTTATTGCTTGAATTAGTACCTTGTATTGTGTCATAATTTTTTCATTTAATAAAATGAATATTGTTAATATGTTGACGTATCTTAGAACACATTTTTCGTTCTTTTATCTTGTAGCTGCTTTACTATTTTTTAGTTAAGAGTTAAGGTTAATAAGGGATTAAAGTTAGGGTTATAATTAGAGTTAGTTTCAAAGTTAATCATCTAATTAACACTTTTTTGCTTGAAAATTTGAAGTTTAGAAATTGCAATGTTTATGGTATATACTAGTTTTTAAATTTCAATTTAATTCTAATAACCTTATCCAAATTTAGAGTGGAATATTTTATTATCCCTAGTTTTCTTAATTCATCTTGATTATTGTAAGAGAACAATTAGTAAAAAACTATGGGATACTGGTTTGGGAGGTTCTTTACATATCATTGCCTTATGAAGGACTTAGCGTTAGCAACTTAGCACTGCTAATTTTGTTGATAAAATTACTAAAGGATTAATTTCTTACAAAACTAACATCTTCATTTTTTTGTTACAAATAAATGGAAGGAATTTTAACTAATTCTGATCAAACTACTTCAGGAATTATACAATTTGCTTGTTTTGTAACAATTATACAATTTGCTTGTTTTGTAACAAGCATTTGAAAGGTAGAGGAATTACCCAATTGAAGAAGCATTTAGCTGGGATTAAAGGAGATATAGAACCTGTAAAAAGTAACTCATGATGTGAAGTGACAAATGAAAACATTACTTGAAGAATATCAACATGAGAAAGATAGAAGGGAAAGGCTGAATTTTGAAATTGGTAGTGGAAGTTCATTTTCTAGTTTTCGTGGTGATTGTGGAAATGTTGAAGGTGATAGTGGTAGTGGTACTGGCAGTGTTCCATTTCAGACCCAAGAAGAAGTACCTGAACTTGATGCAAGGAAGAGAAGAAGGCAGGTGACTAGTTTCTTTGCACTACGAACAACTGCTGGAGCCCATCCTTTAATTCATAGTGCAATGCAATCAAGGGATACAGTTCACAATGTCAATATGGCAGTAGCTAGATGATAGTATGATACAGGTTCATCATTCAATGCTTCTCAATCTTATTATTATCAACCTATAATGGATGCAATAGCCTCCTATAGTCTGGGATTCAAAGGTCCTTCGATTGATGACTTAAGAGGTAAACTTTTGAGTTGTTCTATTTATGAAATTAGAAGTTATTTGGTTGAAAGAAGAGTGACTTCGGTACTTATGGATCTTTAATCATGTGTGATGGTTGGACAAATAGGAGACAAGAGCTTATTATAAATTTTTAGTTTATTCTACAAATGGCTTTATGTTTTTGAAATCTACTGATGCATCTGACCTTATTAGAAATACTGAGAATTTATTTGAGATATTTGATGAAGTTTTGAATGAAGTAGGACCAGAAAATATTGTTCAGTTTATTACTGAGAATGATTCTGCTTATAAAGCGACAGAAAAAGGTTATAGAATACGTATAATGGTTTTTTTGGACTTCTTATATTGCACATTCCATTGACCTAATGCTGGAGAATATAGAGGATCCTAGGTATTTTCCTATTATTTATGGGACTATGCAGAAAACAAAAAAGGTGACAAAGTTCATTTATAATCGTGCATGGGTATTGAATTTGATGAGAAAGGAATTTACCAATGGTAGGAATTTGTATCGTCCTGCTGTAACAAGATTTGCAATAAATTTCTTATCACTTCAGTCTTTTGTTTCGATGAAGAAAGAGTTAAGACAAATATTTACAAGTGATAAGTGGATTGCATCTCAGTATGTGAGGTCTAATGCTAGAGTGGAGGTTTGTAATATCATACTGAAAGATAAAGGATTTTGGTCTCAATGTCAATTTGTGATCTAAGTTTGTGAGCCTCTAGTGAGAGTGCTTCACTTGACTAATAGTGAAGAAAAGTCAACAATGTGTTATATTTTTTATGCCATGGAGAGATCGACGGAAGCAATCAAGG
>JANIIA010000007.1:4026328-4050575 GCA_027478495.1 Erythroxylum alaternifolium | reverse complement strand
ATCCAAGTCTAACCTTTCACATTCATAGAAAGATTATTTCCTTTAACCGGGCTTGTACACTTTAATCTTATCATTTCTGTTTTTCACACAATCCTGACAATATCTTCACTTCTCTATCACATTCGCAAGTAGGACATTACGATACAATATCGATATCATATTCCATAATACACACACAAACACAGATGGATCTACCTTGTCGAACCCTATACTTTTTTCTCATCTCCAATTCAGAATCATAAATACCCATGTAACTGTCATTTATCTTATGTCCACATTTGACCTCTCCATGCAATAGAAATTTTCATTTTCTTTCAACTTGGTTCCTACACTTTAAGTTTCATCTTTCATTTTGATACCATTTCTTTCTTTAATCAACTCATACCAAAGTATTCACATTCCTATCACATCCAAGGATTTATTACTACAGTACAATATGAATGTCATTTTCCATTATTCTTTTCCCATTTCTCATTGCCCATAGACCTTCAATGGCTCACATTCTGGCCTATCATCACTTTTCTCACATTTAAACACTTAACACATGCTCATGCGTGTAACTCATACTCATGCAACTTAGACTAGGGATCAGTTGCCACTGTCTGCTATGACATGACTTCAATGCATGTACTTGACCCATGTTTTAGAAAATGCCCATATAAGATAGTACTTCTGGGCTCTGATACCACATATATAACACCCCACTCCCGCTAGACCAGAACTCGACATCGATGGTGATACCCGAGTTCGTACCCCACGAGGGTGGCATGTTAAAGCACTCGATCACTCTGAAATTGGTATACAATTTTTTTAAACCACAAACATAAAGTACAGAAAATCGATAACCAAATCGGCCCACTTTGTTTTATAATTTTCAACATAACAACATAGTTCAATAAAATTTTACATACTTGGCATAGAGATTTTGAGAGACAAACAAGCAAGTAAATTGTTTTTAACCCAAAAGGGTTATATTGAGAAAGTTTTGCATAGATTCAATATGCAAAATGCAAAACCTATTACAACTCCATTAGTTGCAAATTTCAGACTTTCATCTGCTTTATCTCTTAAATTAGATGAAGATATTGATTATTTGTCACGAGTCCTATATTCTAGTGTAGTTGGATCTCTCATGTATGCTATTGTGTGCACACGTCCAGTGTTATTGTATGTTGTTAGTGTAGTTTGTAGATATATAATGAATCAATGTAAAGAGCATTAGAAAGCAGTTCAGTAGATTTTGAGATACTTTGTTTGGAATTTGGGAGAGCTAGAGATGAGATCATTGGGTATGTTGATTCTGATTTTGCAAATGATCCTAATAAGAGAAGATCGCTTACAGGATATGTGTTTACTGTTAGTGATTGTGCTATCAGTTGGAAGGATTCTTTGCAAACTACTGTGGCCTTGTCTACAACTGAGGCCGATTACATGGCAATTATGAAAGCCTTTAAAGAAGTTATTTAGTTGAGAGGTCTGTTTGCTGAACTTTGTCAAGATTTGCAAGTTACTATGAATTTTTTATGATAGTTAAAGTGTTATCTTCCTCTCAAAGGATCAAATGTTTCATGAGAGAATGAAGCATATTGATGTCCGTTATTATTTTGTTCGTGAGGTCATTGCTATTGCTGATATTGTTGTGAAGAAGGTTAGTACCCATAATAATCCAGCTGATATGATGACTAAGGCACTTCCTATAACCAAGTTTAAGCCCTACTTAGACTCAGTTAGTATTGCTTATTGAGGTTAGCCCTTAAGGGCATTTAGTGGAAGAGGTGGATAGTTTTTTGTTTTGAAGGTTGAAGACTACTTACGATAGAATTCATGTCAAGGTGGAGACTGTTAAAGTTTGTGACCCAAATTCTATTTTAGTCTGGCTCAAAATGATCATAATATGACAGTTGTGGAAAAATTAAATTACAGCTTATATAGGGCCCACTTGAAATTAGGGTTTACTTTATATATCTTGTTTTATGATAGGGTAAGTAAGATTTATATTTTGTGAGTCACCCTAAGCTCTTTGCCATTGTATTCATCTTTTTTATAGTGAAGTTTTCTCCTCTGCTCGTGGTTTCCTCCCCGATTTAGGTTTTCCAAGTAAAATCTGTGTTGTTCTTTTGTTTTTATTGTTTGCCATCGTATTTTGTCTTTGCAATATGCATGTGGAAGACATTTTGGTCCTAAAAGGACACTGAGGATGCTTACCAATTTTTCAAAAGTTATGAAAATGTCAAAGGATTGGTAGTTTATTCTTTAGGAATGAAATGTTGCAAACTTTGGTTTTATATTGTGAGATTTTTTATGTTTAGGAAATAAATTTTATGGAACCCTTCCCCATATCTTTTGGGTTTGTCCATATACTGCTTCAAGGGATAAGAAAGGGTTATCATATATGATTTCTCAAGTATAACATTTTTAGTAGCTTTTGAATTTCTAAAGTAATTATCAGTGATCAAGGTATACTCATTTTTTTAACCAAATTGTTGAAGCATAATACAAAAATATGGGGTACATCATCAAGTAGCCATAAATATCACCCATAGACTAATAGACAAGTTGAAAATTTGAACTAAAAAATTAAAAATATTTTGGAAAAGATGTTAACCCCAATAGAAAGAATTGAATTTTGCATATAGAGGATGCACTTTGGCACACCAGATATCATACAAAACCTTAATTAGAATGTCATCGTATTTGTTAGTTTCTATAAATTGGGTCATTTACCTCTTAAAATTGAACATCCATAACAGTTTTTATTTTGCCTTACTCTTTGGGACAACACTTATATATGTGCGCTTGATCGTGATTAAAACATTCTTTATTTTGCACCGTATATAGGGTAATAACACACGTTTGGATTAAGTTTCCCTTTAAGAGCCCCTTTGAGCTAATAGACTTTTCTTCGACTATAAACCCAAATTACAAGCCTTAAAAGTTTTTGGTTCACGCTTAGGGTAGTTGGTACGAGTGCTGGAAGAAGCTTTTTGTTTAGACATGGTGGTAGGTCCGACAGACATAAATAACTATAGATGGATGGCGTAGCATGGTGGGTGGAGTACTTTAAGATCAACAACTGCTTAGAAAATGGGAAGAAAAGGATGATTTAAGGAAAGAGATGGATGAGAGATCTAAGGAATGGAGAATAAGTAGGACACAAAGACTTGGAGGAAGGTAATGTACCTGAGGAGTCTGCCGAAGGAGAGTAAGCTGTGTTTATGTGAGAGATAAGAAGTCATATTGTGAATCTTGTAAAATCATCAATGAAAAGCAAATCATAACAATGACTTAAAGAAAAGCAATGGAGCTGGTCCCCAAACAATACAGTACTAGAATGTTGGACAGATGTTAAAGGAGATTTTTCTAATACACGACCTATCTGACATGTGCGAAGAATATGGAGGACCAAAAAAACACTAAAACAAACAGCTTGGGAAGTTCCTGAAAGGGATGTCGAAGTTTGATGCGCCAATTTGTCACAGAGAATCGTTCCACATGTAGAACTTGCTTGCATGAAGAGAATAAACACCATGCTCACTTGGTCCTCCTAGTCCTTTTTATGGCTTGATCCTTGACAACAAGATAGTTTGGCCTAAAATCGAAGAGGCATAAGCTATCATAAGTGAACTTTTAAATTATCCTAAAATATAAAGAATTTACAATATAATTAAAAAAGATTATTTTTACTCATAAAAAATTTAAAGTTTAATTGAAAAAAGATTGTTAAATGAAAACTAATTCATTTTTTTTAATTTATGAGAATTTATTAAATTACAAAAATTGGGCGATTAATTAATAAACTGATCAAATTTTAACAACAAAAGTTATTAAAGTAAATTGAATTGAAAATTGAAAGCTAAATTAAAAAATTGAACGATTAAAATTTTTTACAATTAAACCAATCAAACCTTTTGAATTTATTAATCATTAATTGGCAATGTAAAGGACTTTTGACCAAAAAAAAGAAAGAGAGAGATAGAAGAGATCTTACTTTTGCTCAAAAAAGAGAGCATTTTCTATTATTGGGCCCAATTTTTGGATAGAATTGTACTATACAAAAATTAGCCCTAAATAGGGGTGACAATTTTTGGCTTATGGGCTTAAATTTAGTTATTTTCAATGGGTCGGCCCAAGCTCTAATTGACTCGAAACTCAATTATTTTAAGTAAAATAACATCGTTTTACTTAAAAGAGTTGAGCCTTAAGTAAACTTGGACCTGAGTAGCCCTAACTTGAATCCAATTAAAAAAATAAGTTGTTTTATATTTTTAATTTTAAGAAATTATTTTTAAAAATTGACGAGAGGTCAACCCATTGTCATCCTAGTGCTAAGCCTATTAGAATTTAGTAAACATAAAATCACGTCTATTAGTATTTAGTAGACAAAAATCACGTTATTTCATTTCGTTATTGATTGTTTTTTGTAATTTAATATTATAGAATAAAAGTCACCATATTTTATTACACTCTTGCATAATTTTACATGTAGACTTAGCAATAATGGCCCGACTCGGCCCATTTTTAGCGCTAGTTGCCTGGGTTACGGGCGAGCCATTAGTCGACCATGGTTCACCTATTTTTTCCGTGATGTCATTTTGAAATTCTTTTACTTTAAAAAATAAATGGCGGGTCGGCCTGGCCTGGCCGCGCCCGCTGGCGGGCAGATTTATCCCAGCCTGTTGGGCCACGGGTTGACTATGGGCCACCATAGCCCGGCCCATTGACATGCCCTTTTATATAATATCAAGGCCAAAAGAGAAAAACAACCTTTAACATTTACATTGGTATCTAAAATAGATCTCAACATTTTAGGATGTTCAAAATGAACCATAACATTTGTAAAACGTTTAAATTAAGCACTAACGTTTAGACAACATTCGAAGAGAACAATAATGGTGATAAGTCATCGTTAGTTATCTGTTGACATGGAATTTTTAAAAAGAGGTGATTCCCACATTATTTATAATTATTTTCTTCTTTAAGCAGCATAGGAAGGTTAAATGTTGCGTACGAATTTTTCATTCATAAATGCAACGTTTCCTTCTTAAACATAGCAATTGTTTCCCTTTGGTTTTTTTTTTACAAGGGAAACAGAGCAAAGGAAAGTTCTAGATTCCTATTCTGGGGATTGCGCTCCTTGACTTATCCTTGTGGAAGAAATCCATAATCGCCATGGGTGGCGAGTGAAAAACTGTTATACTAGTATCAAAGGACACGCCATGTGTTGCTAAGCAGTCTGTACAAGAATTGCCTTCCCTAAGAACGTGTTGGAAGCTAAGTTCCCAAGACCTAGCCAACATTGTTCGAATGGCCATTAATAAAGGACTTTCTTGGCCATTCGGATGTACTGAAGTAGATAGGATGTTGATCACCTCTAGGGAATCAACCTCTACTTCTATAATGCAATACCCCAAGGTCCAAGCCAAGGATAATCCTGTATGGACTCCCCAAAGTTCAGCATCTAATGCTGAGCACACACCTATATTGTGAACAAATCCACCCAGTCAGTTCCCTGAGCAATCACAAATTAAACCGCCTGTTGTAGTTGTACGAGTATAGCTCTAGGAGGCACCATCCGAGTTCAATCGAACCCAGCCCTCTTTTGATTTTGTCCATCCAATGGCCTTTGTAAATATTCTCTCTTGGGCATATATAGTTCAGTTAGCTATAAGTGGAGCCTTGGCCAACCGCTCCACAGAGTCAATCACAATGTCCCTTCTTGCCTTAGGCCAATGGAAATTGCTGTCAAAGAGGCATTTATTACGCCAATACCATAAGTACCAACAAGCTACTCCAAAGATAATAAACCATTCAAACGTCCTCACCGTGTGAAGTTTCTGAAGGTTTGTCAACATCTATGAAACCAATTCTTGTCTAAAGAAATCCGTGTTAATAACCTCAGGGGGAAATTGGTACTAGAAAGTGTGTACTCTTGGACAGTCCCTCACTACATGCAAAACTGTCTCATTATTTCCACAAAGGTCACAGCTGTTGTCGACAGTGAGGTGACGAACAACCCTCTGATGATTTGTCAATAGTTTTCCTTTAGCTACCAACCATAAAAAGGATTTAATTCTCTGAGGGCAAGGCCACTTCCACATGACTTTCCAAAGCAGACCTTGAGCTTGCACTCCACTATTGGCAATTAAATTGTAAGCATAAGAAGTAGTAAATAGACCATTTGGAGTTGGCCCCCATAACATATGGTCCTCCCCATATTTAGTTTGGGGTGCCTTGATCGCTGCTATGATCAAATAGATTGACGAAGGTAGAAAATGTTAGAATTTTTCCCAACACCATCCTCCGTTTTCATCGACGTACTCCTAGACTTTTGTATGCATCATGCCTTCTATTAATGTCGTTATGGTAAAATGAATTAGTGGTCCCCAACCTTCCACCCAATCATCAAGCCATAATTGAATAATTTGTCCACTGCCCACCTTCTATTTGGAACCCGCAAATTCAAATTTCCAGTTGTTTGATAGACCCCTCTAAACCGATGATGCTCCTCGATGATTCAATTCGAGGGGAGTCGTCGTGGTATCAAAACTTTGGCTCGGAGAATTTGAACCCAGTATTTCGATGGTTGTGTCAGCATGCACCAGCCAAGCTTTGTGAGTATGGCATCATTCAAATGTCTGACTCGCCTAAGTCCAAGTCCACCTACACTTTTTGGTTGGCAAACTGAATCCCAGTCTACCAAATGTACTTTTCAATGTCCGTCTTTTGAGCCCCAAATGAAGTCACACATAATTTTCTCCAACTCATCACACAATTGTCTAGGTAGCCTTACCGTTTGTATGGTGTAAATGGGTAAAGATGCGAGCACCGATTGAGTGAGTTTTACTTAACCAGCTAAGGATAAGAAGCGGCTACCCCAACCAGTAAATTTTTGCTGGACTCGATCCAAAATATATTTATAAGTACGCCTATTGGATCATTCATAGAGTAAGGGACATCAAGGTATTTCCCAAGATTCTCTGTGTGTTTGAAGCCTAATCTTTGACTAAAGGATCGAGCTCAAGTTCGAGATATATTTTTGGATTAATAAACTATGGTTTTATTGCATCTGATCTGCTATCCTGATGCCCTATAGAAGTGCTGTAAAACTGTAAAAATAACCTAAATTTGAGTATCTGATGCCTTTGCAAACAAGACTAAATCGTTGGCAAAGAAAAGATGAGAAATAGGAGGCCCCTTTTTGTTGAGTACTATTGGATGCCACGCTCCTCTTAAGACCTCATGGTTGATCAAATGCCCTAGTCTCTCCATGCATAGAACAAAAAGGTACGGAGACAATGGGTCACCTTGCCTGAGACCCCTCCCGAGTACAAACGACTTAGAGAGCTCCCCATTCCAACATACCTTCATAGAGATTAACGAGACGCATTGCATGATCAAACTATTTAGTGCATCCAGTAGCCCAATGTCTTGCAGGGTATTGAGATGAAATCCCAATGGAGACAGTCGTAAGCCTTAGCAAGTCTACTTTTATGGCTAGGAATTCTTTCTTCCCCTTTTTTTCCCGCATCGAGTGAACAACTTCTTGAGTGATGATAATGTTATCTATGATAAACCTCCTAGGAACAAAGATACATTGATTAAAGGCCACAAGGTTGTCCAGATGAGGCTTTAATCAGTTAACAATAGTTTTTGTTTTAACTTTATAAAGAACTGAACAAAGGCTAATAAGTCTGAATTGAGAGATCGAAACTGGAGAGGACACTTTTGGAATTAGAACCAGGATTGTTTGATTAAAAGCCGACACCCATCTTTCCAGCCTGAATACCTTGTGGATATACTCCACCACTGCTGGACCAACCACATTCCATTGTTTATGAAAAATAAGGCATTAAATCCATCGAAACTAGGTGCTTTGTTCGGGGCCATGTCGAAAAACGCTGCTTTTATTTCCTCTACTCAGATGGGATGGACCATCCTAACGAGGCACTCGGTGGACAAAGTGGGAAAGATGCCTGCTACGGGAAATTAAATCACTTCGGCATTATCTTCCGCAAAAATCTCTTTAAAATAGTCTCTTACTGGGTCTCGGAGGCAAGAAGGATCAGAGATGATATTCCCTCTGTTATCTTTAAGTTGGGAAACTTTAACTTGCTTCCTTTTAGCCATAGTAACCATATGATAATATTCAGTATTTTGCTCCCCTTAGGATAACCACTTACATCGAGATTATTGGTGCCAATACATTTCTTCTTCATACAGAACTTGAATGAGATCATGACGAAGCTTCTCGTCTAATTCTATGAGAGACTTAGAATTATTGTACTCCAAGGTCCTCTGAATACCTGCCAATCTTGCTAAAAAGATTTTTTTACGATGGAATATAAGACCAAATTCTGTTCTATTCCACTTCGAGAGTGACTCAGACAAATCATCTAGTGATTGGCAGAAGTTGTTGATATTCGGTTTCTAATGTTGTGGAATAAATTCAGGGAAACCTTGGTTGGCCAACCAAGCAGACAGAACTCAAAAAGGTTGTGGTGCTTATGATCGTGTTTGTATGCCGGTGAAGTTAACTAACAACGGTCTATGGTCAGAACCAATGTAAAGGAGGTGAAATACTTTTGTATCTTCAAACACTTCCAACTAAGAAGGAGAACATAAAGCCCTATCTAGCCTTGCCTGTATTGTTCCTCTACGCCACATAAACTTGGAGCCTATTAATCCTAGATCATGTAGGCAATAAGTGTGTACACAGTCTAAGAAGGCTTTGTTGACCACTGGCGCTACACAGGATCCACCACATTTTTCCCCCGCTTCTAGTTTGGCATTAAAGTCACCACCAAGTAACCAGGCCCCTAAGGTACCCCGTGCTAGTCATTTGAGATAAGTCCCTAAATAGTTGTGAAGATTAGCCTGGGGGCTCGCATAAAAAATGGTAAAAAAAAATGCTGAACACTCGTGGTGACATGAGTGTGAACAAATTGTCTATTCGCCGCGAGGATTCTAAGCACCACATCTGATCTCCATAACAACCATATGGCCCCTGTGAATCCCTGGGCCTCCACCTAAAAGGAAGACTCCATTTCTTAAATGTTCTGAATAATATTAGTTGCTCGTTTTCCACTAACCCATGTCTCGACGAGAACCACTATGCAAGGTTTATACAACTTTATGAAATTTTGGAGAATAGGCCGAAATGTAGCACTTCCAGCCTCTTGACAGTTCCATATTAAAATCGACATAATGTTGCATAGTAAGATGGGAGGAACCCCTCCTAGGGCTGATCCTGTCCATGCGCAGTACTCTGCTCTCTTAGACAGCTATATTCTAAGGTCTGAGGAACTACCTCTTCGACAAAATTATGCTTAGCAATAGTTGTTTCCATCATTGTGTCTTCTTTACAATGAGCAGTTATTGGGTTTGGGTCTCGCGGGTCTGCTGGGGGAGTGGTGTAATGTTCTTCGGATTGCCTATATATTGTGTTCTCCATCACCACCATTCCGTCCCCTGGTTCTCCACAGTCCATATTGTTCGCATCCCTTAACTTGAGAGATTGCTCAGCATAGATCACTTCCTTGTGCGAATTAAATTTTATAGCTGTGTGTTGTCCTTTTGGACTTTACAGTTGTTGAGTTTGTTCCACCTATTTCAAAGTGGTGCCTTTGTCCAGCCTGTTTGTGGTTTGGCCCATAGTTTGTAACACGGTAGTCTCTATCTTCTTACCTTTGGTGACAGATATAGTCCCAGTCTAATTTTTTCCTTTTTTGGTCTGGTTGCTTGCTGATTCTCGAAACTTATGAGTGAGTTTTACTGCTCTCCAACGTCTCTTTGCGGGAAAGTATGGAGAGCCAAGATCCTCTACCCTCTGTCAATTTTGCAGTATCCTAGATAGGTTGTTGTTCCTGACCCCTGGGTGTTGTCCGTTTAATTGGTCTTTTCACTTGAATCCATAGGTCGTATGCCTCGATTACTGTGCCTGGCCTCGGAGCAACAGCTACCATCGGAGGGGTTGCCTCCGTTCTCATTTGACCTCCCTCTGGTACATGTTCTGGTTGTTAATCTTCACTAGGCGTAGAGATTCTTGTAGGGCACGAAAGTGGATCATGTCCAACTATGCCACAAGACATGCATATTTGTGGTAAGCCTTTGTATGCTACTTTGATTTCCTCCCCATCCACATGAATTCTAGAGCAGAGGGGAACACTTATGTCAATATCGACTACCACCTTTGCAAACTTACCTCTCTGGGAATTCATTGTTGCGTCGTCAATCTTAATGGTATGCCTTAAAAGGTTTCCCAATGCTATTAAGATTTTCAGGTGATAGTGAGATAGTGGTAGCTTCGGAAATCATATCCAAGCCACTGCGTATGTAATCTTTCCTTGAGATGGTCGAAAGCTTGGGCTCCAACATTGTACTGAAAGTACATTTCCCAGTATTACCCAAGGGCCTTCTGTTAACGCACGAAGGAAGTCAACTTTCTCAATGAAGTTCACCAGATAATACTCATACTCCAAATCCATAATTTTGATAGGTCTTTGCGGATTCCACATTGTTTTTAGTTGATTACACAACATCCTGTATCCAATTCATCTTCCAAGTAGTTTAACTACTACTATTTGGTCCCATTGCTTATCCAATCGTGTTCGGAAAGTCTAAGAAAGTTCAATACCAGAGCTTGATTCCCCTAACACTAGGATAATATCTCCTTCCTCGAATTCCACTAGATCCTTGTTCTGCCACATAAATTTCTCGTCTGTCTCTGCTCCTTCTATGGGACTACTTATGACCGCTATGCGGTAACTAACGTGAGGGCTTGACGGTGGAGGGTCGTCCTCTCTATTTCGGAAGCGTACCTTTTTAGCCAAGTGACTTTCTTATTCAAGCGATTCAAAATCTCCCCTCTCCACTTTAGAGCATTTAGAGCTGTCCATACCTTAAATTTATGAGAAATGACTCTTCACCAGACTTTGGCTCAGCATAGATGTCGTAGATGAATTCGGGGTATGTTTTGGAATTTGAAGATTGCCCATTTTCTTTAGTTTTGATTCTTAAATGTAGCATATACAAGAGAGGCGTCGTTTTGAAGAAGCAGCAACACGCAATGCTTGCTTCTTCCTCAGATGATTTCAAACAAAGGAATAATGGCGAACATCTTTGACGATCTTGAACCAAAAGCCTTCAAGGTCCTTTTTAACAACTTATATGTCCCTAATGGCAAAACCCCACCAATTCACTACATCGGTCCTTTGATTATTGGTCAAACTGGAGCTCAACACCATTACCTTTCATGGCTTGACAAGCAATCGGGTAAGAGTGTGGTGTTTATTTGCTTTAACAGTTCTGGAACATTTAGCATGGGCTCAACAAATGGCGATGCTTAACTATGATGCGGTAATGGCATTTGTGACCCATTGTGGGTGCAACTTGACGTTAGAGGTGGCGGTCACCGGAGTTCCAATGTTTGTGGCCTCTACACGTAGAGTAGTACATAAATAGGAACCTGTGGTGGGGGAGATGAAGTTTGGCGATTGGGGTGGAGCAGAGAGACAAGGATGGATATGTGAACGCGACAGAGGTGGAGAGGAGATTCAAAGAGATGATGGGTTTTGACAAGGGTAGGGAGTTCAGACAAAGAAGCTTAATGATGTGAATGAAAGCTTCCCAGGCTTTGGGAGAATCTGGGTCCTCCATTAAAGCCCTTGACAAGTTGGTCCAGAGATTGAAACACACCTGAGAGATTCTATGCCTTTCTAAGAAGTGACAGTCATATAATATTTACTACTCATGTCATGTTCAAACTTTGTTTTCTCCAATTCATTGCTTTTGTGTTATAAGACCTAGAAATTCTTCCTTCATAATAAACCAGTTCAGCACATGCAGTTTTGATACTGTTTATTGTGTGCTCTATGAATATATTCATGTAGATATTACTTTTTAGAAAGTGATTAATCAGGAAAAACTTTAAATTATATCAATTAAATATTTAAAATTTTTATTTATTTACTTTTACATTATATTGTATAATATTTAATTAATATAATTTTACTATTAAAAAATGGGTTATGTTCTGTTATTCTCTACCCCCACACATATGTGTTGCCTTTGATGTTCCTTGAGCTCCTGCCAAGGTTTTGGCATTTTATCAAGCACACATTCTGTCATTTCCTTTCACTTCAGTTAGTTTACCAAAATCGATACAAATGCTAACTCTCAAGGTTTTGGCATTCTAACAAGAACATGTTTCTGGCTTCAGTGGTTCATCTTATTCTCTTTCAAATAGTGCTTCTAACCATGTTGCTAGAGCTGAACAGAATGGCGTGAATTCGTTCTGACCCAGTTCACCACCACTATCAGGTGGGCGTTGCATCTGCTTCCCAGGATCTTGTTTTTCTTTTTAATGGAGAAAAAAATTCCTCGTAGTTCTTTCCTTTTTTAATCTTCTTATTAAAAAAGCTTTCAAACAGGAAATATTTATATTTCTGCGTTTAAGAATCAAAACCAAAGGGAAACAATTGTTGCGTTTAAGAATGAAGCGTTGCGTTTATGACTGAAAATAAAAATTCATACGTAACATTCCTTCCTACACTGCTAAACGAAGAAAATAATTATAAATAATGTGGGAACCACCTCTTTTAAAAATTCCACATTATCAAATGGTGGGTCCCACTTTAAAAATTAAAAAAAAACACGTCAACAAATAACCGACGGTAACTTAACATCGTTAGTAGTTAGGGTTCTTTTTGAACATTTTCTAAACGTTAGGGTTCAATTTGAACATTTTGCAAACTTTATGGTTCATTTTGAGCACCCTGAAACGTTAGGGGTTGTTTTGCTCTTTTAGCAATAATATCAATATCACGTATTTTAATAATGCCAAAATTTAATGAAAATTTTAATTAAATTGGATATTAGATATGAAATGTTAGGAATTTAAAAAGGTTAAAATTACTGATGTTAGGATGTAATGATTCGTTAAAGTATATATTTTCTAATAATTTTAGAACTAAATTATATAATAAAAAGTTATGAGATATCCAAAAGGTTAGTTATAATAATATAGACACATTGAACAAATTGTTTGTCTCAATATATACTTATAGGAGAATGATTCTCAAGATAAGTAGTATAAGTAAAATGAAAGTTGAAAAGTTCAAATCTTATAACAATACATCCAATTAGAACTAGTGCCTTTATTGATACATTAGATATATATTTAAAAGGTTACCAGACGTTGAAAGATTCACTTTTATGATGAATTCTAAGAGTTTATTGTGAAGATGATTGTGAATTTATAATGTTTATAAGAAGGTTAGTGGGAGTATAATTATCCTCTTCAGCGGAAGTATATAAAGACATATTCCTCATAGGTAGAAGAATAATTAGTATTTTCAATTGTCAAAAATATAATTATCTAAGAACAATTTATATTAGATATGAAAAATGTAACAACTTAACTCTGAGAATTAGATCTATAGAAATATATTGGAAGTTATTTATCTATTTTACTCTAAGAACATAGATAATGTATTGAAGATGTTTAGGATTTGAACTATATGATACTTTTGAAGTATTAAAGATATCCATTAGTCTATTTATAAGTCGATATTTGACTTCAAGGTTAAAATGATATTAACTTTAGAAGTAAATCCTAATTAAGATATATTTTACTTGGAACAATTTTATTTTCAGATTGAAAATGTTCAATGTAGAATTAATTGCTAACAAAGCTAAAATACATTTTCCATTTAGTAGAATTTAGAAATGATTAATTGGATCAAGGAGTTTTTCAATGAACTTGGATAGTTCCCTGCATTGATCATAAAATAATGTTCTGTAGAACATTAAAGTCATTTTGCATGCAAAAGGAATTAAGGTCTCATCAAAGATTCAAGTATGTGTTTAGACTGCTTCTTTTAATTATGATGATAGTTAAGATGAAAGTTGTAAGATTTACGTAAGTGCTCACCATAGAAAATCTTGTAGAATTTTTCGCTAAACTATTATCTTAGTAATAGCATGATCATCATATAGAGATATGGTATAAGATATTTAAATGATTAGCTTAGTACAAGTGGAAGATTGTTAGTTTATACCCTACAACCAATTAGTTATTTGTCTCTTAATGACATAATTATTTAAAGATATTCTTTATCTTATACATATTTATATGTATATAATAAAGGCTATAGGATAAATATACAATGCAAATAAAATTTTGATGAGATCACAATTATGAGATTCATATTACATTTATGTATTATGTATAAATTATTACTAGTCATTGTTCTATTAAGACTAAACATTGGCAGAGCGTAAAAAGACTAGCACACGTTATATTTTTCCTTATGAAAGAAGTAGTTGATCTTATAAACTATAAGTATGAGGATACTTAAATAAACGTATGGGTGCCAGTTAGACAACAAGTTCACTAAACTGACCCTATATTAGAAATCCATTTGGAACATTATTTGTATGTCTATAAAAATTCTAATTGTCATGATTGTATTAGTGATCCTTTGACTTGAGATCTCCAAAGTTATCTTACATAAGACTTGCTTTGTTTTGATATTACTTATGACATATTTTAGTCAATGGTAGCTCATTCGATACTTATTAGATATAACTTGAACTATATAGAGGTAGTTGAGTGATCATATGAGATCTCATATCGGTTAGAGAGGAGAACGAAGTATGCTTTATAAGGGTACAAATACCTCTTCCCCATAGACTCATTTTCCTGGTTGTGGGAATAACAAAACCTTGAGGTTCTTAGCCCAATGGGCAACCTAAAGCGAACAATATCTGTGGGCGAGTGGTCTGGGCTGTTACAAATGGTATCAGAGTCAGTTCCCAACACGTTGTGCCAGCGAGGACGCTAAGCCCTAAGAGGATGGATTGTGAGATCCCACATCAATTAGAGAGGAGAACGAAGTACGCCTTATAAGGGTAGAGATACCTTTTCCCCATAGATGAGTTTTTTCGGGTACGGGAAGAGCAAAACCGTGAGGGCTTTGGCTCGATGGCCAGCTCAAAGCGGACAATATCTGTGGACAGGTGGTCTGGGCTGTTACAGATCAATACAGAATTCATCACTCAAAAGTGATTAAGCAGAATGTTCCATTATTCTTTATTAGTATTGGTTCAGGAAATCCTTAGCCAAGGTAGAATGATATTTTGAAAAAGTTTTCAAATTTAATTAATTGAAAGTACTAATGACAGAGAACTAACATGATTGGAATCAAATAGAGTAGACATTAATTTTATCCTCTATGTCTAATTGAAATATTGTATGATGAAATGATTGAATTATATAGAAAAATCATGCACGAAAAGTTTCGTCAAAACCACTTTAACATTTCTAAATATTTGAGTAGTCATGATGTATTATTAGACGTCAATCTTGATTTATAGATATAAATTTTTTAATTAAATCATTATAGATAAATTAAAGCTGTTTAATTTATCTTATCATAAATATGATTTAGGGTTATAATTTATATCCATTGTCAATATATTTAGAAACTTAATATGTCATATTCAAAGAACGAGTTGAAGAGAGAAAAGATAATTTAGTTAAGTTGGACTTGGTTGTAAAATTTTAGAATAAAATATTTGATAGATAAAGATCAATATGAGATATTAGATCTTATTTGAACTCAGTTCATATTTAATTAGAATTAATTGTAATTCTAATTAAAGTTTAACTAAAATTATAGTTAAATTTTAATTAAATTACTAAAATACTCAAAGTTTATTATAAATAAGCTTAGGCTCTAAGAGAGCTAATACTGCTTGCATAATCCTCTCTGCAATAGTTATAATCTTCTCTCAATATGTTCTATAAATACTGACAAAGATTGGACACGTGTGCAGCTATAATGATTGAGACGGGTCTATTTTAAAAATGATTCAAGGAAAATGACAAGAGAAAAAATTAAGCTTCAGAATAAGCTATAAATTAAGATTCATATTTTATTATGATTTATGTGTTAATTATTCTATAGATTTTAAGTGATCTTGACTTTGAAAAATCAAAATGAAAAATTTTCGTATTTAGTTCACTACGTACAAGATTGGATTCTACCACAATTTTATAGTAAGCACAATTTTTTATTAATTATAAATACAAATACAAATAAGAGAAATATCAGCCAATTAAGTAAGATACTATTCACAAAATTTCTTAATCCATTCAAAAAATAGATAAATTTGAAAAGCTTAGGGCTTGTTTGTTTTCATTTTTATTTCTAGTTTTCTATTTTTGTCTTCAAATTCAATAAAAAACTTATTTTCCAAAAAACAAATTCAATAAAAAAAAACTTGCTTTTTTATTTTTTGGTTTCTGTTCTTAGTTTTAGTTTCTTCTAGTTTTCAAAAATTATAAAAACTATAAAAAATGATTTTTGTTTTCTAACTTTGTGTTTTCCTTAATCTGATTTACTATTAACTAAATATATATTATTTAATTATATAATATATTAATTATTAAGAAGAATTATGAATAATTTAATTTAATATTATATTTAATTAACTGAAATTAAATATTAATACGAATTAAGAATAATTTAATATTACTTAATAATTTTATTTAATTTTTTTACTTAAATTAAATTAATTTAATTTAATAATTGTTAATAAAGATAATTAAATTTAAAATATCTTCAAAATATATAAATCTAAAATAAAATTTGATTTAATAATTAAAATATATTTAAAATAAATATTAATTTATAAATAAAAAGTTAATTTTTAAATTATTTATTTTGATAGAATAAAATGATTTTATTAATAAATATTATATAAGAAACTAAAATAAATTTATCTAACAAAAAAATTATCTTTAAGTTTTTTTTTAATATGTGATTAATATGAGTGATAAAAATATAACTACATTGACATTAATAACTAAATAGATTTTTGTTTTTATTTAAAGAAAAATAGAAACTGAAAACTAAAAAAAACGAAAAACTACAATTAAAAAATAAAAATAGAACTAGACGGCTCTTTACTTTACTTGTTTAACGGTTGTTTATTTTTGAAGTGTCTTATTTTATTTATTTTTATAATGATAATTCAATAGATATTATTTTTACATTTATATTGAGTAAATGGTTTGTGTTTAATAGTTAGTAAATCATATTATTCTCAATAAAATACTTTAAAAATTTTAATTCAAGTTCAACATGTTTCTACCCATGATCATGATCATTAGAAAGTAGCTTCCAACTTAAGATACCATCATCTGTTCCACTTTTACTGTACTAATGATGTTTCAATCCATCTCATCTATATATTTTATAAGTCTCACGTAAATGTATAGAAGAGATAGATTAAGATAACGTTAAAATATCAAAAATAGAACAAGTAATCTGGGTGTTCCAACTTAACTATCCCTTAAGAGCGAGCTCTACGGCTTTGATCACTATTGAGGAAGTCAAAATCTGGAAACAACCTTGTAATTAGTCGTCTCCGGTGTAGAGATCCACAGCATGTACGAAGTTTCTGCAAGTCGGTTTTTCTGTTAGAGGAGTCTGCAAACTCGGTACCCTAGTCGAATATTTTATTTAGAACGAGGGAGTCCTCCCTGTGCCGGTCCTTTTATGCCCACCGACTAAATCTTAGCATTTGAATGTGCATATTTTAAAATAAAATTAAGAAGTTATGAAAGTTCACATTGAAGACCATCACCGCTTAAGAACATCTAAAGACTCTTCTTGTATTACTGAAACTTCCTCTTAAGGTGGCTAGTTGACCTTTTCTCTATTTGTATTATATTATATATTAGACGAACCTAGCTAGAAATTGCAAATTTTATCGTAGTAATTGAATGGAAAATATCATTGTATTATTTTGAGTTGATGATTCGTTTAACTATGTTGCATGTGGCTGGCAACGGCCTGAAGTTTGTTCTGAACAAGTTTAGTTAACTAACTAACGACAGAACTTATTATTTATTATTCACAAGATGAACCCAATTCAGTTGGTGAAGATGAGAGATTAAAAAATTAATATCCTGATTAAAAGTCATTATTAAGAATTATGAGTTTGACAGCAATTACCGGTCGTCATTATTATTGCACTTAATGATTCAGTTGTTGAAGTTTAAGTCTTTCCGGTTCTTTTGGTTTGAACATCCCATTAGCTTGTTTAAATCGAACATAAAAGAGAAAGTCATCATCATGATGGAAGTAAAGTTCCGGCTTGACGTTGCTTGGAGGAAAATGAATCTAATTAAGGATTTGCATACCCATTTAACCGATTGAAAATTCGGATGATCTAATCCATCTCTTCCTTTTTCAACCCCCGTCCAGAGTGGCCAATTCTTACCTTTTTCTTGCTTATATAAACATGAGATAAGTTGTGCGTAAGTGATTTGGATGCAATTGAGAGGATTGAAATGGTGTCTTACTAAATTATTGTGTCAATCCGAAGATTTACTCAGCATACATCTAAAGTATAATAACTACGGATTACTCCGTTAAAAAAAAAACTCTAATCTCTTCAATATTTTTCTATAAAGAGACGTTGGAAATGAAGTATTGTTCTCTAAGTAAAAGGAATCTTTAAAAAAATATTTAAAAGTGTCTCAAAATATAATATATTAAACGAGTCATTAAATATAAACCGAAATCCTGAAATTGGCTATATGATAATGCTCTTTGAATCTTGCCACGTTGGTTCGGCTCCTAAAGTAATCTCTACCCTGTAGGCAACTTCTCATCAAGTCAAATGCTAGGAACCACGGTGAATGCCATGCAAAGTCAATAGATGGGATGCGAAAAGACTGGAGCCTTTGTGACATTTGCTATCACTGATAATTTTATATTCGGTAATTATTGAGATATCCTTGTCAAAACTCAAAACGGTGTGATTATCATTATTATTTATATTTGTAAAATTGGTAATTATTATTTTCTTTGACTTCGAATTACATAAATTATCGAATATATATAATAATTTATATATTATATATTTTAAGTAAATTATCAAATGAATTAAAGATTTACGATTAATTAACAAATTCAATTTAATTATTATTAAATGTCACGGTCATTATAAAAAATGATATGTATAGACTTACACCTTCTTGGATTTGGATTGATTTGACTAAAAAATTTAAAAGTTTGATTTAATATTTAGATTCTAAAAAATTAATTAAAATAAAATTTAAAAATTAAAAATTACACCTTAATTTTAAGATATACTTAATTTTAAATTTTTAACTTTTTAGAATACCTAACAAGCATGAACATGGATTCTTTTTAAAATATATTTTGGACTTAATGAGATAATATTGTGACTCTACCACTTTCTTTTTCTGTGCATACATGATTTAATATGAATTCACGTCCATTTAACCATAATGCCTAATCACTTAACCTTTGACTATGAAAATGATAGAATTTAATTTTTAAATTTTAAGAAATAATTTCGTATATGCCATCAAACAATTTCCCTTGTAGGCTAAACTAAAGGTCGTCAGGTATGCCACCAAGCACATAGAAAACAAAACTAATCTATAGACATCGATAGAGTTGAAACTTGAAAGCTAAGCCCGTAGGAATATGATGATAGGGAAATGGGGGAAGTATTCGACGTGCCATTCCATGGTAGACTCTTCTCTAGATGTCACAATTCCATTCCAAGTTATATGTAGACAAATGACCCCGCCATGCCAAGCCAAAGAGGTGACCACTTGAGTAGATCTTTGGAGAATCGGGGAAGGACAAGGACCATGTGTACTTACAAAGAAGTTCCGTTTAGAGTTAGCCATGAGCAGGAGTTAGTCAAATAGCAAGCAAGTTGCAGGTGTCAGTTTCTAGTCAAATAGCAAGCAAGTTGCAGGTGTTAGTTCTTCGATTTTTTTAAAAACATCAAGAGTGTACTCGTGAATCGTGATTATTTCGTCGTTTAGATATTAACAGAAGAGGTTGCTACTGTAATAAGAAGAACAAACTTTATTATGTATTTAAGATCAGTCATGAAAAGATTAAAAACAAAAAAATACGAAATACTTGATTTTAGTTTCATGCTATTTTTTGAAGTTATTTTCGGCTGTCAAACATGTTTGAATCTTCTCAGAATCTTTATAAAAAATGTTCACCAGTATATGCTCTAGGTTTTTTTACAGTTTTTTCAAAATTCGAGTCCTCTTAACAGGTCAGAATTTTGAATACTCGTGAATGATGATGTGAGTAACTGCAGGAAACCATAATCTATTTATATAACTTCCATATCGAGTTTTCTCATCACAAGGTCGATATGAGCTAGATCTATATTAAAAGGGACTTATTTTTTACCCGAACTCCGACTTATTAATCTAGATTATTTATTGGACCACTATATTACCTTTATCTGGATCATATTGCATAATATAACCGGTATTTTATTGAAAAACTAAAATCTCAATTAATGACTGTACATTATATAGGAAAATTACAAAATTGACCCTAAGGGTAAATTTGTCTTACAGTTACAATATATATAAACCCTCTTTAACCGAACATGTTTGCTGTCCAAATTGTCAGGCATTGCTGAATAGGTTAAAGCCTTTTAATGCGTTCATCGAAGATTCTAAGGCAGCCAAATTAGACATGTTCTTGACACACGTAGTTTGAAATCTAGCAAAAGTTTTGCAGGACGTCATTTTTGATGACCAAAGAGGATGTTAAAAACATCATCATCTTCTCCAAAATATGATATATATTTGTACGTACTAGGAAAGAAACTTTATCATATGACGCCGTTCGTCGATTACTTATCATAATATCATCTGTACCATTTGTAAAAATTTACAGTTTCAAGCATTTCCGCATTTCCGTTTAGAATTTTGATGAAGAATTCAAAAGTCGAAATCCAGGGCCAGCCGCCATGGTTGACGATGGGAATAATCAATGGTAGGCCATGCACATGAAGTTTCCACTTGTGGGACTAGAAGACCCTCCGTTCACATTAGAGACAACTAAAGACGATTTTCCAACAAATGCAAGAGAAATTAATGATTTTATTATAGAAATCATTGCTTTAAATAATAAGAGATATAAGATTTAAAAAATATAAGCCGTTTAGATTTTAATAAAAACCATATATAATAAAAGATTAAACAACATTAATTGTTTTTAAATATGATTGGAAAGGAAAATATCCTTACACAATCAAAAATTAAAGTTTAATTGAAGAAGGAGACTGTTAAATAAAAATCAAATGACTTATTCTAATTTATAAAAATAGACTAGTTTATTAAAATTGGTCAATCAATTAATAAATTAGTCAGTTTTTAATAAAAAGAGTTATTAAAATAAATAATTAAATAATTTAAAATTTTTATAATTAAATCAACCATGTCAATTTAATTTTTTAATCATTAATAGAAACGCCTTTCGACGGTAATGTAAAATTTAAATCGTTGTTATGTAGATATAACACATATGAGTTATCTTTTGGGTCAAAATAACAAGAACAACAAAATAGGGAATAACCTTTTTTTATTAAACTATTCATAGGAATGCCAATTTTGGTCGGGCCTAATTTTGATCTGAATTGACGGAGCTGCGGGCCAAAATTATTATGCCTGACCGGGTTACGGGCTACCTCAAAAACTGACGTCTCTAACTACTCAACTTGTATATGATAAAATCATTCGTGTTCTTCAGATTGTGTCAAAATATGACAAATTATACATAGCATTGAATAAATTAAAAACAGAATAAAAGAGTAGTATAAATTGATCAATGAACCATGATTTTGAGCAAATGATTGTAATCACATGTTTCACTTAAATAAAAACATAGCCTCAAGCAACAGATACTTCAATATAAATAAATAGCTTTAATACTTTTCAATTGAGACCACCTTGCGTTATTAAATACTAAAGACATTGACTTAAACATTCATTGGAAATTATAACCGTTTACACAAAAGTCGTGGGAAGTATCTCCTCATTTTCTTTTTCTCACCTAGATAATTTGAAATTAAGTGTGTTAATAATGCGTATACATCAGCAAAACCCACATCAAAGTATGACCTCCATACTAACACCTCCAGTCAAAGTCTCCGTTTGGCTTATATGGGCACAATATCATCGCGATTGCTTTTCACTAAGGTTACCATTATTTTAAATAGATTATATGTCTTGGTGTTGAATCAGAAATTCTAATGGGAAGATTAATTGTAATGTAGTCTCTAACTTTTTCTATTCTAACCTTCCCTTGTTGTCCACTAGTATAATTAATCAAAGAACACTCAAAATCACGGACTTGATATTTGTCTTTATTATATTCTTCCATGATTTCCTTTTTTTTCTGCAAACAAACACACATATCTTATTACTATTTTTTAATAGAAAATATAAAAAAGGTAACTCAATTTAGGTCAACAAGTAAAATAAGAAATTGCACTAGTATGAACATGCTTTCTACTTTGGCAAAAAAAAAAGTTATACATTTTGGAAAGAGTCTCTCTACTACTAGTTAAGGGTAAGGCTGCATATTATTGAACATTTGTAAATCTTGCATCTCAACGGGTTATCTATCGGATATTGTTATTGTTGTTGTTATTAAATAAAATAGATATAAATGAAAATTAATTCAATTCCATACATAATTAGAAGATCACATTATATAGTTTAAGTGTGAAAATTTTTAATAATAAAAAGTAACTAAATTTCACTTATAATTAAAAGATCTCTTTACATATATATAAAAAGAAACATAAATAATTCCCATAAATAAAATTATTTGAACATAAATATTCCATTTTAATACTAGTCAAGAGATCTCTTAAATATATTAGCATAAGCATAAATATAATATTACCACCTTCCAAGTTGTAAATGCTTTCTTGGCCAAAGCCTATGTTTTGATTAGGGATAGGCTCAATTCTCTCCCAACTTCCATCTTTATCTTCTCTCTTCTGCAACTTCCAACAAACCTAAACCCTCACCTTATACATCTCTCAAGTCTCATCCGTCCCCTCTCTCTAAAACCTTTATAAACCTTCTGTCTTCTTCTACACATATACCTCAATTCAACTTATATATCGGTTTCCATATCAATCCTTTATTGCTCAAATGTCAATGGATATCCTGAAGGGTAAGTGGAAGGGAAACCTGTTCCGTAAGGCATGGGATAGGTGTCGTTCAATGGGTGCAATTCGCAGAAAGAAATCTCCAAACACCTTGCCAAGGAGCAACTCGTGGAACTGTACCAGAACGCAGTCGTCAATGGATGAAGAAGATCATCATAATCATCAGGGTAGTTGCAGGAAGAAGAACGATAATAAAAAGGGTATTAAAATAACTCCAGAGGGTTGTTTCTCGGTCTACGTAGGACCCCAGAAACAAAGGTTTGTGGTGAAGACCAAGTACGCTAGCCACCCTCTTTTCAGGATGTTGCTTGAAGACGCTGAAATGGAGTACGGCTACAACAGTCAAGGTCCTTTGGTGCTTCCCTGCGACGTAGATTTATTCTACAAAGTTCTGTCGGAGATCGACAACGGCGATGAGGTGGTAAGTGGGTGCTCGCCGCTGTTCATGTTCAGTCCCCGCCGGTCAAGCTTAGAGTTGATTAACAGCAAAAGGTATGGGGCTTACCGGATTCTTCCTCCTTCTCCAATGCTAAAGCTAAATGAGTCCTGAATTAGTTAGCCTTTCCCACGTACAGTTAGTCTCAAAATGTTTTCGTTTTGAGATTAATAATAAAATAAAAACCGTAAGACTTGATCATTACAGAGGAAACATACATGTACAGACAAGTTTTGGTTTATTCAGCATGTAGTGATGTAGACTATTTCCTATATAGTAAAACATTAGAGGATCGTCGTAATCTACTTTGATGTTTTATGGAAGTTAGATTAATGAAATCTATAATTTTATGATCACATCGCACGATGATTTTACTATATTTATTTTAAACATTTATTGGATATCTTATACAGAAACATAACTTATTATCGGTTGAATTAACATACTCAAAAGCTAAATCAACTTTGAAGTTGATGGAGTATGAAGAGAGCTACATTTTAAATAAGAAAACTAAAAATTTGAAATTTTAGAAGAACTATATTTTTATAACTTCATTTTAAATAGAAAATGTAAAAAAATTAAAGGAAATATTTTAATTATTTCTATTCCAACCTAAGTATTAACTATTTTGTTGCTAACTGATAGGAAAAGCGACACCAATAAAACGAGTAATGCGCAGCGGATCAAAAACACAAAACCCAATTAATTCTTTTCCCTACTGATCGAATAAGAGGAGCAACTAAACCCAACCAATCAAGCACA
>JANIIA010000007.1:3994193-4014389 GCA_027478495.1 Erythroxylum alaternifolium | reverse complement strand
GGTCCAATAGGTTGCCACTTTACTAGTCATTTTCACAAACACTTTACGTTCATCTTTCATAAGTTCCTTGACGGTCACCAACCTTCATAAACGTCTTTCTCTCACCGAGTCCAGACCCCCCAAATGTAATCGACCTCCTGATAAACCACCTGACCGTTCAGCTCCACCTTTTCATATGGGTCCATCATTCTTTAGGAATGGTCTTGGTGGAACGAGCTTTATATCTTGGAATGATAAGGTGTTAAACAAAGAAAAAGACAAGGCAAGGGCTTATGATGCTCAAGATCGTATACCCATTGATCTTATTGCTAATGGCACTGTTAAAAAAGGCTTTAAGAATGCCAATCCAGCTTTCCCTGTTTTTCATATTGATCCCACCTATATGACTCAACTCAAAATTTCCTAGAGACAGGCGGTGATAGTAAAACTCCTAGGTCGAGCAATAACCTTCAAAGTGCTCTACTCACAGATTAAAAAACTTTGGTCGCCCATTAGTGGCGATGTTCTTGATATCGGCCATGACTTCTATTTGGTTAAATTTGATTTGCAGATTGACTTTGATAATGTTCTTTGTGGTGGCCCTTGGCTGATATTTGATCATTATCTCACTGTACGCCCCTGAACACCAAACTTTTCTGCACTCCACACCTCTGTCGATTCTACATTCATTTGGATTCGCTTTCCAGAGGTCTCAGTACAATACTATGATGAGGACTTGCTCATGGCTGTTGCGTTTGGTATGGGACGTCCATTTAAGGTGGACAAAAATACCACTCTTGCAAATTAGGGCCGCTTTGCAAGGGTTTATGACGAGGTAGACTTTGATAAACCTCTTGTCGGACAAATTGAGATTGATGGTCGTACCTATAATGTAGAATACGAGGACTATTTGCTTCAAGTGTGGGAAGTATGGCCATAGGGAAAATCTATGCCCAAGTAATGTGGTTTCTACTGAGGGTCCCCCTCAGGAGGCACAACTTATGGATTCCACCATAGCTGGCAATGATGGTAGACAATGGGCGGGAGTCTATGCATAAGGATGTGAATTCTGTCACCAATGGTGGGTATGGCTCATAGATGGTCGTCCAAAAACAAACTAGATGAAACCAACGTCCTAAACATCCGATGACTAAACCTACTGGATCATCTATAACTAATCGGTTTGCACCTTTAAAAAATGACAACTCTGATGACACTGCATTACAGGCTTACGCAGCCTTACGCCATGAGTCGGACCATTCACCATGGTTCACTTTTCAAATGGGACACACAACTGAAACTCTTGTAAAGTCTTCCTGTAAACAAGACAAAGTTCTGCAGTTCCGAAACAGCAGGGCCCTATCTAGGCATAATGCAATGAAGGAATTGCAGCCGGAAGCTGGTGAGATATCTAATTCTATTCTTGAGCTCTCTTTCCAGGTTCCATCCTCTATGAAGCCTAATGATCATAAACCTCCTACCACCTTGAGTCGTGTTCCTGATGTGAACTTGGTGCAAAATGTACCTTCTAATTTTTGACGGGCTTTTCAATTGTTACCTCTTCCCCTAGATTGACTAACTCTACTGCTATTGTCTATAAGGAGGGGGGTCAATAGCAGCTCCCAATTGTGCATGATTTCGAACCACTTGATCCAAGATTGGGATGTCCTCATCTTGATAGTATGCTCACTAAGCAAATCCATTTACAAGATATGAACCGTGATAATGGAACAATGGCTTCCAGTAGTGGTGTCGATATGGATATGGTCCTAAGCAGTATTGCTTGAGTTGATTTGGCCATTCTCTTATCCCATTGTTTTAATGAATCAGAAGTTGAATATTTTATCTTGGAATTACAGAGGCGCAGCTAGAGCAGCATTTACACGCGCTGTAAAAGACCTTCTTCTAAGCAACAAACCAGACATACTCATTATTGTGGAACCACATATTTCGGGGTAAAAGATTGACAAGATTTCTCAATCTCTTGGCTTTGTTAGCATTTTCCGGGTGGATTCGGTGGGACTCTCTGGCGGCATATGGTGTCTTTGAAAACCCTCCTTTATTACTCTTTAAGTCTTGGTGTCCCACAAGCAATTTATACACTTGCTTGCCTCGGAATATTTTGGTAACTTGTGGTATTTAACTGCTGTTTATGCCGGTCCCTAAGCAACACCTAGGTGTATTTTTTAGCAGGAGATGTTGAGGATTCATAGGCTCATTGATAAACCTTAGCTTCTTATTAGAGATTTCAATCATTATGCTTATTCTAGTGAAAAGAGAGGAGGTATTTTTTGCCTAAATAGAGCTACGAAATCCTGTGCATTAATTGATGTTAGATTTAAGGGAGCTCCTTTTACCTTTTGTAAAAAATCTCATGGATCTCTCTTTACACTAGTTCGGTTAAATCGTGCATTGTGCTCTACTGATTGGCGATTACTATTCCCTTAGGCCACTCTTTATCATCTTCCTCGCACCTCCTCAAATCACCATCCAATTTTTCTTAGACTTTGTGGTTACATTCCGCCTATCTCCACTCGTGCTTTTCACTTTCAGGATGCATGGACTACGCATCAACAATTTCATTCTATTGTGGAAGGAGCTTAGAGCTTGACTCACCGTTCCTTACCAGAGGCCCTCACGAATGTTAAAGAAGCTGTGTTGAAATTTAATAAGGAGATATTTGGTAATATCTTCCACAGGAAAAACCGGATCCTAACCATGCCAGTGGGTATTCAATGGTACCTTGCTAAGAGGGATTCAGAATTCCTCACTACACTGGAGCAGGATTTGATTGCAGAATATAATACAATTCTTCAGCAGGAGGAATTATTATGGTACCAAAAATTGGGGGTGAAACGGCTACAGCACGGTGATAGAAATACTCGCTTTTTTCATGCTATGACTATTTATTAGCGTAAGAGGAATAGGATTGAACACCTTCACAGTGCTGATGGTTCTTAGGTCACGGATGAACACGACCTCCAAAGTTAGGTGCTCCAGTTCTTTCAAACTTTATTTTGTTCTGTTGAGAATATTACCTTGTCTTTTCCTCAGATTCTGGCTCATCCATGTCTATCTAGCGAGGCTATGTAAGCGCTACTTACTCCTATCTCTAAGGAGGAGGTCTTCGCTATAGTTAGTTCCATGGCTGATTATAAAGCTCCAGGCTAGGATGATTTCCAACCAATCTTTTATAAAAAGTATTAGGCTATTGTAGGAGATACTGTCTTTGCAATGGTGACGCAAGCATTTACCAAAGGCTACTGCCCTCCTGATATTACTAAAACTTTGATGGTCTTAATTCCTAAAGAGGAGAACCCAATCTCTATGAATCAATTTCGTCTTGTAAGCCTATGTAATGTGTGCTACAAGATTCTCACAAAGGTACTAGTTCAACGAATCAAACCCCTGTTAGATGCCATTATTAATCCAATGCAGGGTGCTTTCATCCCTGGTCGGACGACTTTTGAGCATATTGTTCTTGCAAAGGAAGTATTGCATACAATCCACAGATCTAAGAGGAAAGACGGTTTTCTTGCTCTGAAGATTGACCTGGCCAAGGCTTATGACAGAGTGGACTAGCATTTCTTGCGACAAACTTTATCGAACTTCAGATTCCCCCCATTGCTTATTTCTCTTATTATGTCAAGTGTTTCGAACTCCCAGCTTTCTATAGTGTGGAATGGCTCCAAACTTCCTTCATTTTCTCCTCAGCGTGGTTTGCGAGGGGGACCCGCTATCTTCGTATTTATTTGTCCTGTATACATAAAAGCTCTCGTTACTTATCATGAATAGCATCTCCTGAAACCATTGGGGCCCTGTAAGGATTGCTCCTACTACACCAACTGTCTCTCACTTGTTCTTTGCTGATGATGTCCTGCTTTTCTCCAACGGCTCACTTCGTGATTGCCGAAATGTATTAAACGTCATGCAGGCTTTTTGTGCTTGCTCAGGACTGGCTATTAATGAGAAAGAATCCAAAGCATTTCTTTCTTCGAGTGCTCCTCGTAGTCATCATGAAGCTCTGAGACGCCATCTCCATTTACATCTTACGAGTGATCTTGGTTCGTATCTTGGAGTTCCTTTACATGGTACCAACAGGAAGAAAGATTTCAAGCAAGTTATTGAGAAAATTCAGAATCGGCTATAAAGTAAGGCAGGCCGACATACCTTAGTGCAGTCTACGCTCTCGACTATCCCATTATATTATATGCAAACTTATTGGTGGCCCACTGGAGTGTGTAATGTGATCGATAGAGCTTGTAAGGATTTTTTATGGAACTCGAAGGGGAGTAATCCTGGTATTCATCTCCTACAATGGGAGACTGTTTGTAGTCTGAAATAGTTTGGTGGTCTAGGCATTCGTATGGCTCGGGAAAATAATATTGCCATGCTTGGTAAGCTTGTTTGGGCTTTGTCCTCTAATATGGATAAACTTTATGTTAAAATTCTGCAAGGGAAATATTTGTCTGGCCGACATATCATTGCCAAAGTTTCCCATACCCAAGCGTCTCCCATTTGGCGAGCTATCCAGCGAACTGTTCCCTTTTTAAAGGATGGTTTTGTCTGGCAGATTGGAAATGGTGAGTCAATTTTGGTTTGGAAAGATAGATGGGCGGGGGATCAGCCTCTTGGCAATCTTGTCTCTCGTGTTCATATAGAGGATATACATCTCAAGGTGTGTGTTGTATTATCAGTATCTAGAGGCGTCAATTTATCCTTACTTCGTACTAATCTCACTGATAAGGTTCAGAAGTTAATCCTTACTGTGCCTATTCCTCTTCATGCTGGATTCTCGGATGTTCTTATTTAGGGGGATAGTAACTCAGGAGTTTACTCAGTGAAATCTGGACATGAATTTCTCACTCGTGTGCCTTTCCCTCCTCATCCTCCGAAGCAGTGGGCTCGCATCTAGAAACTGTCGATCCCTCAAAAAAGCCGTTTTTTCCTTTGGCAAGTTCGATGGCATCTTCTCCCCACTAATGATCTGTGGTTTCATAAAGCCATGGCTACTTCTCCAATGTGCTCCCGTTATGGTAGAGGTCCAGAAATTATTATCCATGCCTTGAGAGACTATATTTGGGCATCTCAAGTTTGGCTTTCTGGGCCGCGTATTCCAACTGATTGCTTTTTTCTTCTCTAGTTGGATGAGTGGTGTGATAAGTTTGTTTTGGATACGCACCTATCTATCAACTCCATCCTGAGCTTCACTACTTATGCTTGGATAATATGGCGTGCACGAACTCTTGATGTTATTCAATACTCTTTTATATCCATCTTTGGTCAATGTCGTTGGTTCAAGTCCTTATTGCAAGAGTGTGTAACGGCCTATGGGGTCGATGAGCAATGCCCGGTTTACCGGTTAGATAGATGGGTTTCTTGGATTGCTCCCCTGGTTGGTTTTGTTAAGCTTAATGTTGATGGGAGCTCCTTGGGTAACCCGGGTGATGCTGGGTTTGGTGGAATCATTCGGAATGATATGGGCCATTGGATTTCTGGTTTCTCAAGCTTTATTGGTCATACGATTAATATAGTTGCCAAACTGGGCCATTGGATTTCTGGTTTCTCAGGCTTTATTGGTCATACGATTAATATAGTAGCCAAACTCCAAGCTATTCGTCATAGTTTGGCCTTTGTATGGGATCAGGGATATCGGAATGTTCTTGTAAAGTCCGATTCCTTGGATATAGTGACTCTTGTTAACAAGCCATGTCATATCTTTCACCCCTTCTTGCCTCTAGTTGTGGAGATTTGATCCTTAGTTCAGAGAACTTGGCAGTGCTCTTTATCTCATGTGTTGAGGGAAGCAAATCAATGTGTAGATTTTTTAGCTCGTCAAGGGTCCTCTAACAATCATCGGTGGATTGTTTGGGATTCTCCGAGTCCAGGGATGAAGGCCTTGCTTTAGAATGATCAACATTCGATTGCTTTCTTAAGACCGTAGCTTGTTGGTTTACTTATCCCTTTTATCCAAAAAAAAAACCACTAACGGATATCTTTTCTTCTTAAATTACTCAATATAGTTGTATAAGATGTTTGGTATGCTAACCCTTGGGGTTTAGTGATATCAAAGCTAACCAGGTTTCGACTTGGGTCGCCCCACGATGTGAATTCGAATTTCAGTCATGTAACGTGGGAATGAAACCGCAGGACCATTACGTTAAAGCTACGTAAGTGAAGTGTGGTGATTGTATAAGATGTTTGGTAAGTTAATCCTTCACAAGGCAACAATACTATGGTCCCTTTCTCAAATTACAAAAATGGGATTCGAATTCGCGACATGGGGCGACCCAAGTCAAAACCTGGTTGACTCTAATACAAGTGAGCCCCCAAAAGGTCTTGTGAAGGGTTAGCATATTGTCAATCTTCGTTTGTGGGTGAGTTTGAAACCAAGTGAAGAACCAGGAGATACAGTTCCACTTGACTTTGAAACTTCAGTGTCAGCTTGATATGACGTTTTCATACACTTGAGATTAGAAATCTTAACTTGGAAATGTTGCTCTGCTTTGAGTTTCTTCAACTTTGACGTGGAAGATGGTGCATAGAATTTCTAGATAAGAAATTGGAAAAGAGAAGTGTAAGTGGTAGAGTTGGTAGAAAGTTGATAGCGCTTTTCTCTTCATTGTCTGTTATACAAACACTGAATAGCAATTTGTGATGATGCAAGTTTTAATAGGGGGAAACCAATATCAGATTCAGATTCAGATTCAGATGCTATTATTCTTGTTTTATTCAATCGTTGAATAATAAGATTACTGAAATGTTACATAACTAGCGGAGAAAGGAATAGAGATTCTGGGAAACAAGTATTTCACTCCATCATCTGACATATCCCCTCCAAGAATCATTCTCATTATGTACGGAATTGTCTCAGTAGCTCCTTTCCTTTACCGCTGAAAACCATACTTCTTTTAGCAATACAAAATACAGAATTCACTTCAATAAAGAAAATCCATAAAGACTTCTGCGGGAGTACCAACAAATCAATGGGTGTTTCAATGGTTTAAATCTGCATTAATCCTTCAAAAACTTCCATGGCAGAAGCCGGCAAACCCAGAAGCAAATTTATGCTTTTCCTCTCTTTACCATGAGACAGGAATAGAACTACTTCCTTCTCAGGCAAAGCCACAGGCCCCGATGAAATAGGTTCTCCCCATCCAAAGTCTGTGATGTGGAAGGACAACTTAGACCAAGTTGTGATCAAAAGAGTTGCAGCAAGAGAAGGCCTAGCTCTTGTGACCTCAAAATAATCAATGGCTGATCTCATGTAATCGTCATTAACCATTTTAACTGCATCATGAACTAGCCCTACTGCAAAGGACAGTGAATTCTCTAGTATCTCTCCTGCTTTGCACACAGCATTTGCTAGGACAATTCCATTACCGCAATATCCTTCTGGCAATGGTGGCACAAATTTAGCCCTTCCATCTACTGCAAACAGCAGTTTTGTCTGTTGATCAGGCACCATTCTTAGTGCTTGACATCTAGCTCTCCAGACAAAGGCTGAAAGAGCCTCAAATGTTGTGCACTTGGTTAAAACTCCATCTTCTATGGCCTTTCTCTTGAGCTTTTCAAGCTTCTCAGGATCAAAACAGAAGGCCCTGTACTGCATTTCTTCTTCATAAAGCTTGCTTGTTTTTGATATGTCCTCAATCTCCGCGAACTCATGGTGTGGAAACTCTATCTTAGGCGGGTTACGAACTTTCAGTAAGTTTCTATCCAGGAACGGAGGGAATGTCAGCGGCAAGCCCCTGGCAGTTTCGCCCCAGGAGTTCACAAATTCCATGGCACCGATTCCATCGAACATACAGTGGTTCATGCACAAGCCAAGAACAAATCCTCCGAATTTGAATTTCGTTACCTGTGAAGCAAGACTAAATTTTGACGAAATCCCAGATAGAAAATTCAGTCTTGCGAACTATATATGCTCTACCATCCGAAACACATGTACTTGTCCTGAGAACTCTGTTCAAATTAACAATATCTGTGAAACGAAAATGCCATGTTGGACCTGATACTATTGCTCTATCCTTACATGTGTGATCGACCATGTTCATATCTGCTAAAAATGAAGCTTTCTATTGAATAGAAAGCAAGAAATGGCATAGTCTTTCCTGTTCTTAAAAACAGACTTCTGGCATTCAACTATGATCATTCTCTTCAGGTTAAAAGAATTGAAAAAGAAACTTGCCAAATACCATAAGAACTGAAAGGAATATCTGTTTCTGCTGCATAGTTTTAAACCATTCTTCCTATTGTTTTAAATTATCACAAACTTGTTCCAATGTATACCGCGAATGATTGCAATTTTCTAAAGAAACCAAATTTCAAAATAGACCTGTTTAGAGTCGAACTAGACCTGCTTAGAGTCGATATAACCCAAGTCATCATCATCAATACGATTGAGAATCAGTGCCACAGAATTCGCATACCTGAGCCACCAGAGGAGGAATCTGCAGTATGTTTTGAGCACCAGGGATGTCGTAAACCAATTTCCCAAGTGTCGCAGGGTCAGGTTTTGTTAAGTCTCCTAATTGTTCTATTGTACAATCAGCTTCAGCTTCCACAAACACTGCACCCTCTCCAGTGCAAGCAACTATAAGCTTCCCTTCTGTGCTAATTGTCAACCGACCTGCAAGTGGATAATAATGAACAAGAACTTTTGACAATGCATTCTTGATAACATCCACAGCATCCTCATTTCCTTTGTCATCAGCTTTGAAGCAGTAAATGGTTCTAACTATCACCGCTATGTTTTGGTCAAGGTTCGAGAGGAAATAAAGACCCTTTTCTGTCTCCTCTGCAGGAGTCACAAGAGTTGGTTCTTCTTGCTTAACCGTAAGTTGCAAGGCCTTACTGCTTTCAGGCGCCATTGGAAAGTTAAGACACTAATTGAATCCTGCCCACAAAGGAAAGAGTTATTTTGGGAAAATAGCATATGATGCTATTGGCAGAGAAATAAAGTGACAATATTTCGTACGAAGCACACCTTCAAGCACAGCAATATAGAATTGCAGACAAATGAGCAGCACAGAAACTAAGATCCTTGGTACAGGTTTTGAGAAAAGTAAGTGAAGTTATATAGGAAGAGATAGGCCAGTAATTGGACAACCGTGAGTTTTGGTTAACAAAATCCTACAAACATGACAGTGACAGGTGGAGAGTACTGTTTGAAACAATCATACGTAAGGTTGTTTTAATGGAGGAACGTATCCAAAATCAGAAGAGAAAACAGATTCTTTTCGTTTACCCTTTGATTTGAACATTTTGTCCTCTCTGCAATATCAACAGAAGGTGTCATATGGGTTGGGGTAGGCTACTGGCCGAAGAACCAAAACGTTACCTGCAGCCAGCAATTCCTGAAAGTAGTGTGAAGCAAATCTAATATTGGTTGGTAGGGTTGGCGTCCAAATTTTGATTACTTGATGTTTTTTTATCACAATCTTTTTTAAACAATAATTGCTTTTGGTCCATGCCATCAATTATAGATTAAGGCATAGTTGATCCCCTCTTAGCTACAGTCCAATACAAATTATTTTTCTGAGGCCAAAAGTTAGTAAGTTACTTAGCGGCAAGATGTTTACTACAAAATGGTATTCAAGAAACCAACTTTTCCTACAGTTTTTGTTTATCCTGTACTATAGCTTGTGCAAAGTAGGAAGTGAATTTAATAATATATATACTGCCCTGCTAGTTAAAACTTCTTCACCTTACTTTAAGTGATAGTCTGATCAAAATCTGTACAGGGATTCTCACAAAGATGGATCATTTATATTTTCTGGTCCATTATTCCGAGCCCAAGTACTTATGTGTTTTATCTAACAACTAGATAAAATAAAGTAATATATGACACTACACTTTTGATTGGAGAGGGATGATTTGATGGCACTCTTTTTTCTTGTGCACCACAATATAGCTGTAATTAAGAGCTGTAGCAGCAAACTTAGGCAGGACATTTAATAAGGATATAGTTGACTCAAGGATCGAAACTTGTAAAGTCCTATGAATTAACATAAAACTTCTCAGTCGAATGCAATCAGAGTATTGCTCATTGAGTAGGTAGACAACCTCAACGGCCAACGACGGGCAAATTACCAAGTGCGACACGGCCTGCCAATGTAATGCTTAACGCCGAAGGTACGCCGTCTACAAGCAACGTAAGCTACTATCTTTAGAAATTTCTTCTGTGAACCAATGACATTAGAACTTTTAAGCCTTAAAGTAGTTGCGAACAGAGATTTACACCTAATGTTGAATCAAGAAAATTAATTTCTACTCATTTGTTAAAAAAGGCAGTCAACAATTACATCTAAAAGGGCTAACAACAGGGGTGGCGGAACCGCATAAATATCTACTTAAGGTCAGGTAAGTAAGCACTTGGATTTGAGGACTAGTATGGTACAAACAAGCTCAGTTGTGTGTTTCTTTTCTTTTTTTAAATCTGGAAACCGTCATTAGATCCAAATGGCGATCCTGGTATATCATCAACAGGTAACAGTGTTGAAACACTCCTGGGAGATCCTGTCTGCATAGTACACCACAATTCATGTATAAGGCTCACAAGTAACCTTCTGATTAAGATTGATTACGCATCATCATCTCCATCACCATCCTTATCTGCATCATCATCAGCCTCAGCATTCTCTTCCGCTTCTTCCCCTTCATCATCTTCATCGGACATGTTATTTATCACCTCTGTGATTATATCTTTAACCTCTGCTTTTCTATGCATTAGGTCCACACTAAAGTGAGTACCTAAACAAGAATATACAAGTATGATTAGTGAAAATGAATCAAACCACAAGTGTTGTGTGCCACAGAAAAAAGATAAGCCATTAAACATACCAAGTTGTCTGAGAATATCGGATAAAGTTGCCTGCAGATTGACAGAAAAATAATTTAGAAATAATGGAACTATACTAAACCTTGAGCATTGATCCAAACCATGCAACATGCACTTACAGTATTGAAATCTACTTCCTTCAGAATATCCACAACAACAGCATGCATCTCCTCTCTGGAGGGTTCTGCCTTGGTCTTCTTGCTAGATTTGGCTTTGCCTTATTTTACCACATTGGAACGCAGAAGACAATCATATGATCAATATGCGTTGCATGATTGATAATGTAATAAATACAAAGACAAGATGTTTTAAGGTAGAAAATTTAACTACACTTCCTAAAAACCAAAATGAAAAACTAATACACTACATGAGACCATCACCAGTCAATGACTAATCTTTGTTGAAGACTGCATCAGGAAAAACTATATCCAAACTCAAGGAAAACCATAATCACATGAACCACAATATTTTCTAAGAAAAAAAAACACTATAATCCAAACTTGTTCCCCGTTAGATGTTGCAAACAACCTCATGTGAAGAACTCTGGATTGAATTTTTATTAATACAATAAGTGCACTGACTGGCTTTAATACCTGTGATCAAGCACTGAGAAAACCACCACGTTCTCCAGTTCAAGCATCCTTTTATTGGAATTCAACTTTCCATTTTACCAATTTTGGAACTACCAAGTATTTCTTTCCCAACTTTATAAAAACTGAGGTGTTGACTAATAGATAATGAATAACATGTCAAAAGGTTTAAAAAAAAGCAAGTATACAAAAAAGCAAATAGGTAAAACCTATAAACATTAGACAAACAAAGCCATAATCTGGTTTATCAAACACAAAGCACTAGAACATCTGCAAAAAGAGAATGAGAAGAATTCACCTTGATCTTTCACAGAACCCCTTGCTGGTGACTTGCCTGACTCTTTCTTGCCAGCTGCTTTGTCCTTGGTGGAGGCACTCTGTTCTTTAGTTCTTTCCTTTTCAACCTTCTGCTTCTTAGATGAAGACCCCTTTGTCTTAGAAACAGATCCAGAAGTTCCATCAGTATCTTTAACTCTTCGTTTTGATGATGAGCCAGAAGACATTTTGGTAGATTTTGAAGAACTTTTAACAGGCTTCACAGTGGTGTTCTTCGCAGGTGTAGATGTGTCCTTTCTTTTAACAACTGAACTCTCCTTCTCAGTTTTCCCTGCTTTAGTCTTCTTGGTAGACATTTGCTCCTTTGGTTGATTTTTCTCTTCCTCTGATTTGCTATCCTCATGATCACTCCCATGTTTTTCAGACGAATCATTGCCATCCTCATCTTCATCCTCATCTTTAGCATCGGGAGATTCAACTTTATCATCATCCTCACCCTTTGACAAATTCTTTCTTTTTTCCATGGAGGATGGGGTTGCTAGTTTCTTTTTCTACATAACAGTAAGACACAAAATATATTGAAGATTCAACCCAAAAAATAAAAGACTTACAACATCAATGATCCAATATCTAAAGATAGTTGTAATAAAATCAAATGATTATCATTAAGAGTAATCCCTACAAGGTAAAAAATAACAGCATAACTGGACAGCAACAATAAAATGAAAAATACAAAAATAAGAAAAATTAATGCTATGAGAACCTTCTTAATTAATTCAGAGTAAACATAAACTCATACAATTCTAAGATGTTGGAAATTTAACGCACAGTCACAATAATGCAACAATAATGAGCAAATACATTATAAACAAATTGTGTATTTTCAGATTTCAAGAATCCTGAGGAAAACCATGGATAAGAAATGTCAAGAATACAAACATAAGGACTTCTATCCATAACACAGTATCTTCTGCCCAACAATTTTCTTTTTCATTTAGAATGCCGTAAGAAACAAAACATAGGAAAGCACCTTTCTCCAAACACCAACATGTCATTATATTAAGAAAAAACTACAGTTTCAGGGTTAAAAAATCTGGTTCACATGCATTCCAAACATAACCTTACATAATTTACTAACGAAATAAAAGGCTTCATGATGAAAGGGCAATTCCACAGGACACAAACCTTGGCTGGTGTAACTGATGCCTCTCCATAAATCCCACCTTTGCCAGACGAAACCTTTCGCTTCTTACCCTTCTGAAATCAAATCAGCATCATCTATCACTATTTTTTTAAAACCAGAAAACTGTAACACTTTGCAACTAGAAAAAAAGTTAAGAACAGGAAACCTGTTCCTTCTCAGCAAGTAAGAGGTCAGTTGTAGGATGTGGGGATTCTAAAAACTCGAATATCTTTACAGTGAGTTCTTCCTGAAAAGATATGTCAATAACAACCAATAAATTCAAGATGAAATTAGATTCTAATTATAATGAAATAGGAATATCCAGATATTTTTCACAATCTGACCTTTCTGACATTGGCTTTATTTATCGGAACATTAAGCACATCACAGAAGTCCATCAACTTTTCTTTAACACACTTGTCAAGCTTTTCCTTTACTTTAGCCTTCTGTTTTTCCTGCAAAAAATTTTGAAGTCTGCATTAAGAATTACTTTTAGCACCAGCAATAGTTAATGCATAAGTTGATAGTTGTGCAAATCAGCAAATAAATCCTAAGTTCAAGTGAGCATAATTCATGGACATAAATCACATGTAAACAGGAAGATTTAAAAAATGAATAATTTTCAGCACTTAGTTGAAGACCTCATTCTCAGCCCAAACAAAGCCTGAAAACTGGCCTATGTTCCTCTTCAGATTGTGCACCTGCAAAAAGAACAATAGTTGAAAATCAAAGAGGAAAGCAACAAATAAATGAGGGACAGAGTAAAAGGAATATTAAAAAAAAATGAGATACAGAGAAAAAAGTCAAGGGTAACCATTCAAAAGATAGATCTGGTCAAGCACCTTAGCTTTCTTTCCAAAGAGTATTGTATGAAGCATTTGCAGATTGTCATCAGGTTTTCTCTTGGACAACTTGAAAGCCACTGAAACAGTTTACAATATCAGACAAAAAATAAAGCCAGTCTGCTGTCACAACAAAGTCAAAATAAGCAAAAAACAAAGAGAAAAGAATCAAATCTTTAAGTCTCTTCAACGGAGAAATATATGCTTCATGTCAAGAGATAATATGAAATCTTCAAGTCAACTGTGTTTAACTAGATTTACACAAGAATATCCATCTTCCACATCTTCTAGCAGTTGTATCATTACCAATAAGATACAAAAGAATAAACAAGAGAGTATAAAGCAGGTAGAACTAGAAGTAAACCAATAAACTATATCTAGCTCAGAATGATAAGGGGCTCAATTCTTTCATTTGGCAAGATGAAAACCTTGAATAAATCAGGAGTTTCATGACAGTGGAATTTAAAGGTAGAAACAGGAAAAGCTCTTCCCCTATGTCCATCATATCATATACGATAAAAAATAATGACAGCAACTAATTTTACAAGCCTGCATCAAGAATCACCCATGGTGATGCTTACTATAAAGTGGACTTTTAATACATTCATTTCAGACGCTAACAAGAGGATATCTTTGCTCCAATTAAGATTAAACTAGACATTTCAATCAGTTTCAGGACAAACAATTTAAAGAAACTCAAGAAAGCAAGAGAAAAGTACCATTTGGGATGTCCTTCAAAGGCGCGCCAGTTCCCTGAAATAACAAAAACTCGAAAATTACTACAACTGCTCCAAAATTCAACACCTAAATTCCATAAAAATACAACAAAGAAGCAGTAGGCTAGACGGAGCTGACCTTCTGAATAGACAAGGGCTTAGTAGCGGATCTCCCGGCCTGAGGCGAGGAGTAGCGCTCCACCGTCTTTCTTTCCCTAGTAGGCCTCTCGCTGCTCGGCGTAACGGCCTCTTTAGCTTTGCCTTTTTCACTCTCTCCCTCGTCCTCCTCTTCCTCCTCCTTCTCGTTCATTTCCTTCTCTTTCACTTGCTCAGTCTCAACCTCAACATCTTTCTTATCCGAAGAAGCTTCTAGAGTCTTCTTCTCTTCTTCTTTTTCTTCTTCTTCAGGCTTAACTTCCTCTTTCTCTTTCTCTTCCACAGGAACTGCTGCCTCCTCCTCTGGTTTCTTTTCCTCTAGGGTTTCGCTTGCCATGGACCACGCGACCAAATCGAGAAGAAACCAAACAACAAGTATTGATAATCAAAGAAAACCCTAAATTCGGAGAAACCAAATAAATGCTAGGGATCAGGGACACTGAATTTGATTCAGATTGGGGATTTTTGGAGGAAAAAAGGGCGGGGGTTCAAAATTTTCCTTTCCCAAATAGAGAGCGGGCTTTAGCGGTTTGTTTGGACCTCGGTCAAAGACACCGAGCTCAAGGTCTTTCTTTGCTCCCGCTTGTATTCAATTTTTTTCCTCCATAAGACAGCGTAGCACTTCGGAATCTGATTGGCCGGTCACGTGAGCGTACTCTTACTTAGATGGCCAGTCACGTGAGATACTTAGACCCTATATTCCGCTCCACGCAAGTGAAGTCTTATACGACTCGGCTTAGATTGGAGATGGAGAATCCGAATCCAGTTCTGACCCGACCCTGTGAACCAGAACTCGACCTCTACACCATTCCCAGCTACTCTAGTAAGTAACCTCCTCTCTCTCTCTCTTTGATTGTTTTCTCAGAAAATAGTTTCTCTCGGAAAAATATTCTATTATTTTGTTTATGATATTTGGTTCCTTTAGGCTGGTTTACATGGGACGACATACACGAGACGGAGAGGAGCGCATTGAAAGAGTTCTTCGACGGGAGGTCCATCACGAGAACTCCCAAAGTCTACAAAGAATACAGAGATTTCATCATCAACAAGTTCCGCGAAGATTCTTCTAGAAGGCTAACGTTCACCGAAATTCGGAAGTCGTTAATTGGAGACGTTAATTTGATCCACAAGGTGTTTCGCTTCTTGGAGAAGTGGGGACTTATTAACTTCGGCGTAGTTTCGTCTCGGGATGATGACCCGGACAGCGACGAGTCGGGAAACGTTAGGGTTGAAGACGGGGCTCCGAATGGGGTCCGAGTCGTGGCCACCCCGAATTCTTTGAAGCCTATCTGGGTGCCCCGCCGACATGTCGGCGACGTTGTTGAGAATGGAGTGAAGTTGCCGCCATTGGCTTCTTATTCGGATGTGTATAGTGACTTGGCAAAGCCAAAGAGGTTTTTGTGTGGAAGTTGCAGTGGAAATTGTGATTTAGGCAGATACGAGCATGATAAGGTATCCTCAAAAATTATAGCTTTTCATTGAATTATTCTGCAAATTCTTGTATTGCATCTTATTGCGTTCGTATTTCACTTATTTGGAGTATCCTATTCATTATTCAGCAGGGTGACTATGTGATATGTGTAAAATGTTATAAAGATGGAAACTTTGGAGAGAACAAGAGTAAGGATGATTTCAAGTTTATTGACAGCAGCTCGAAGGAAGCTGTTTGGACCGAGGCCGAGATTTTGCTTCTTTTAGAGTCTGTTTTGAAGCACGGGGACAATTGGGACCTTGTTGCTCAGAGTGTCCAAACTAAGACTAAACTAGATTGCATATCTAAGCTTATTGAGCTACCATTTGGGGATTTTTTGTTGACTTCTGTGACTGGAAGGGGAAATTCCGGTGTATTGAGTGGAAAGATAAATGGGACTGAACAAGTTCCATTAACTCCTCCGGATCATCTACAGGAAGTAAAGAGTGAGGGCGAATTGCATGAGAATACGGATGAAACTGAGCAAAATGGAGATTCGGTGACTGAGGCTCATCCTTCAAAAAGACAATGTGTTGCTTCTTTTTCTGATGGTGGTAGTTCTTTGATGAAACAGGTATGATCAGTTACTTGAAGTCTAGCACGAAGATGTTTAATGTGTCTATTGTTCAATCTTGTTTTCGTCTTAATTAGTTGAGAATCGTGTGAAGGATCTAATTCACGACTAATTTGTTGGATGAAGTGATTACGTGGCTGTTGATCTGTTTTGTAGAAAGTTTAAGGGAACCTTCTATAGTAATGGTGGTTTCTTATACTATTTTGGCTACATATGGGTTCTTCATCTCTTTACATCAAAAGTATCATGACTCTAGTTTTTTCTTCCTATTCAAAATGACTCTAGTTTTTTCTTCCTATTCATACTTTCCATTTTACCATGTACTCTGTCTAATTCCCAATCTTTCTTTAGGTTGCCTTGATCTCGACCTTGGTTGATCATGATATCTCAGCTGCTGCAGCTGATGCTGCTGTTGCAGCACTTTGTAATGAAACCTCATTTCCAAGGGATATATTTGATGGTGAAGTAGACTTCCTGACCAACAGGTTTTGTTCTTCGGATGTCCATTCTGAATTAGAGAGGTTTATATGAAATTTTCTCCTCTAATTTTAATAAGATTAGTGGTTTTAACTTGTCTACCGGCGTGTCTTTAATTATTTATAATTTATATTTTCAGACCCTGTCCTTGTGAAGATTCAGAGATGAAGGGGAGACCCGCTCATGCAGGTAATTATAGTAAATGCATTTTTGCACCTCGATCCAGGTGGTATTGAGAAATGAAATCACTGCAGTGCTATCTACACTGTGGATTATGCTTGCGTGATCTCTATAAATCAAGATGGAGTCATTTTTTCCCCCCTTTAAATGCCTTTATTTTTCTCTTTTTTGTTTTGGTTAAGATTACCTACTATGTTATTTAAATTCTGTCTCTTCATTCATCTATATCTTTTTCAGATACTACAGAAACATCCCAAATGCAGGATGATGTACCTTTAACTTTGCGGCTTAGAGCTGCAGTAGCAACAGCTCTTGGATCAGCTGCTGCTCGTGCCAAGTTGTTGGCTGATCAGGAAGACCGAGAAATTGAGAATTTGATGGCAGTCATACTGGAGACGCAGGTATAAGGATGTTTTTCATTTCAACCTTCATTTTATGCAATGCAGAGTTACAATTAGATAATTTAGAAGAAGTGGCTACTGATACTTGCTCATTTTGTGGCTGAATCATCAGTTGAAGAAACTGAAATACAAAGTAAAGCATTTTGATGATCTGGAAGTTATAATGGAAAAGGAGTATGCCGAACTGGAGGAATTAAAAGAATCTCTAATTGATGAGCGGATAGATGTCATACAAAGAGCAATTACTTCTGGCATACCTAAATGGAGGGATTATAGTGGTGCAAAACCTTACAGTGGGAGTTAGATCATTCTCCTGTTGAGAAATAGAATGTAGATCTAGCATTTTTAGGATTCTAATGTTCAACTTAAGCTTAATTTCCTGCTATTTTGAAGCAGTCTGCTTAGCTAAGCCTAGGATGGGTGTATTTGACACAAATTGCGTATTACCTTGTATTAATGAACTGCTAACAGTCCAAATTCGGTATTTAATTTGATCCTACATAGTCTTTAATTTTAAGGACTTCAATTTTTATTTACCATAGAAAAACTACTACACACTTTTATGTTCTTTACATTTATAAGACCCTACTCCCACAGGGACAAAGCTGCTTATTTCCTTGGTTGTGAATGTGATACTGATTTTAGTATGACTATAATGTGTGGTAAAACTTTTGTTCCGAATTATGGTTTTATGTTAATTCATCGTGGAACAGAAATAGCAGTCACATTCAAGCTGGTCTTGATTCTGTTTGTGTCCTTTTGTGGTTTCATCTGGAAAGATACTTGCTACTTACATTTCAAAGCTGTACAGTGCAAGTGTCTGGATTTTTACATAGTATTGCGGTAAGTAAGATTACAGAAGTCTTGATGGAAATCAGACCAAAACTATTAGAAAAACACTCCACACCACACACAAATATTCAATCTTGTCCAGGTCTCATCCCAGACAAATACAAAACTTGCCTTGGGACCCCGTTGCACAGGTTGCACTCAGATACTTTTCGTGCAGAACTTTCTTGCATTCAGCTACGCACTGAGCAAGTGTGCATGGGTTGAGTTGTATGCTAAACGCTCCCTCCACTGTTTGTGGACCCAAAGCCATGAACACAAGCACCAGAACCATAACCAGCACTCCCAACCTTGCTGCTTGGCACTTCATGTTAAAACTTCTTCTGCTTGCTTACTATACTACTCCAATCTTGTCTGGAACATGAACAACACAGCCCCACAATTTATAGAGAGGGCATACACCTCTAGAATGATTACCGTTGATGAGCGACACATTTAAAAACAGATACCATTAGAAAAACAGCACAACAATGTCCAATGGCCTGAGGCCCTGATGAAATAAATCATTCACATTCTAGTGGCATCTGCTTTTGCAACAATCCACCAGGAATTGGCATAAACCAATTAACGACGAGCAGATAGCCCGGACTCTGAGCTACGTGTTCGTCGTGGATTCCAATGTTTATTTGCCAATCACCGTTTAACATTCCCCTCCCACTTGCGGCTCATAAACGACATTTACGAGACGGTGATTGGCCAGTGTTTATTAATATGCCTTTATCAAATTAGTCTGAATTTTCTGTCTAATATTACTCTGTCATATTCTATCTAACATTAAAATCACATCGTTTTTGTTAAAAATTTAAAGATGCATTCTCTGGTTCCTCTGTCATAACTTAGAATACCCTATTAGTTATAGCCGCTCTCTCCTCTCTCCTATGAGGATGCACGGTCGTGCACTTATTATACAAAATGTAATTTATTTTTTTTTAATTTAAAATTTTATTTTTAAAATTAAATTAAAATGAAAATAAATAATAAATAATAAATTAATTTTTTATTATTTAATTATAAATATATTATTATTAAATTTTTAAAAATTTGAATAAGTGGACGAATGTGCACTTACGCAGCGTTTAGTTCCTGTCCCTGTTATTGGGAACAAATCAAAAAACAAACAAATCCTGTCATCTGAACCTGTTTGGTTGTTATCCCCCGCCTTTTTGTCTTCAATCCCCGGATGACAGAGACAATAATTTTTGTCTCTCCGAAAACCGTAAGACAAGGGACATTATGTCTCTGTCTACGATGTGTTAGGTCACGCGTTGTCCAAAATAGCCCCATCCTCTCTCTCGCACACCGTCTGTTGTGCGGCTCGCCTCGTCTCCCTGAACCGTCGCACCACTCGTCTTCTGTTGTCGACCCACAACCCCATCACTCGTCATTTGGTCGACCCACAAGCAGCGCACGTTGTCTCTCTCACACTGCCCTTTTTCCCCAACACCTTCGTCTCGAGGTTTGTCTGGTTGCGAAATGGAATGAATTTGTGTTCTTCTTCTTTGTTTCTTGTCTGGGGTCGGAAATGCATTATGTTTGTGAGAGGAATGGAAACCTTGGGTCTGTTGGGATTGTACAAAGCTTTTAACCTTTGTCTTTTTTTCTGTTTAAGGTTTGCTGGGTTGTTGTTGATCGGTGAGAGGTTGCTCAAGCTCCAAAGAT
>JANIIA010000007.1:3970153-3994093 GCA_027478495.1 Erythroxylum alaternifolium | reverse complement strand
TAATAAAATTGTCAATTAATTACATATTTCTAATCATATTAAGGACTAGGGGCATTTTTGTCATTGTCACCATTTTTCGTTCTGTCCACTGCAACCAAACACATTCTGTCATCGAGACGGAGACAGAAATTTCTGTTCTGTCCACCACAACCAAACACCTCACTGTCTCCAGTTTTTGTTCCGTTCCGTCTACGGATACTGGAGACAGGAACCAAACGTAGCGTTAAAGCACCGCTGTACACGTATTAGACAAAATGTAATTTATTGTTTTTTATTTAAAATTTTATTTAAAAATAAAATATTAATATAATAATAATTAATTTTTTAATTTTTAATTATAAATATGTTAATATTAAATATTTTTAGAAATTAAAATAAAAAGAATAACAATTGCATAAGTAAGTGCACGCCCGTGCAGTTGTTTTTTAATTTAAATTCAAATAAAAATAAAAACAATAAATTAATTTTTTAATTATAAATATGTTATTATTAAAATTTTAAAAAATTTAAAATAAAAAGAAAGAATTTGCATAAGTGCACGTGGGTGCATTTAAGTCACACCTGTGCACTTACGTGACAAAATTTAGATTTAGTTTTTAAATTAATTTTTAAAAATAAAATTAAACTTATAATGATAAAAATAAAAATTGTTTTATGTAATTTTATTTTTTAAATAAAATTTAAATTATAAATTAAAAAAGCTTGAAGTTTAAGGAGTGCATGATTATGCACTAATATTAAAATTTGCTAGTACACGATCTTGTATTCTTGATGTGTCACTCAATTTTGTAAAAATCATCTCTCAATTCTAATGTCAAAAAATTACAAATTTTATATTGTTAGAAAACTAAGAGGATAAACTATAACTTTTATAAAGACAATTTTGTCTGATTTGGCCTAAATCAATACAATTTAATCGTTGAAATGATGACACAATTTTAAACACTCATGATGTGTCACTCAAATTTGTTAAAATCATATCTTTCAATTATGATATCCAAAAATTATATACTTTTTACCATTAGAAAGTTAAGAGAATAAGCTACAATTTTTATGAAGATAACTTTATCCGATTTAGCCTATATCAATATAGTTTAATCGTTAAAATTATGACATAATTTTAACGATTAAACTATATTGATACATAATTTCAAGCACTCCTGATGTGTCACTCAAATTTCTAAAACTTATATCTCTCAAGTCTGATGTCCAAAAATTACAAAATTTATACCATTAGAAAGCTAAAAGGATAATCTACAACTTTTATGAAGATAACTTTATCTTATTTGACCTACATTAATATAGTTTAATCGTTAAAATGAGGACATAATTTCAAACACTCCTGATGTGTCACTCAAATTTCTAGAACTTATATCTCTCAATTCTGATGTATAAAAATTACAAAATTTATATCATTAGAAAGCTAAAAAGATATTCTATAAAGACAACTATATCTAATTTTGTAAGGCCCCAAAATATACCCTAGATAAAATATTACATATTTATAAAAGTACATGTATGATATGAGTTAAAATTATGTTATGATTTGGAAATAAAAGGGGCTTGTGACGTGAGTTTTGATATTAAGGACTATAGTTAGTGAATTGAAATTAGTTGAACCCATTAAAGAATTGAAGTATTTAAATGTACATTTGGGCTAAAAAAATTGGTCAAGAAATAAGTTAAATTTGTATATGAAAAATTAGAAAGATTAAGCCTATGAATTATTGACATTTGACATTATTCATTGTGTGACAAATGGCACCACAATAAGAGGATATGTGGCCTAATTGATGTGTATGAATGGTGGGCAAGTGGGCTTCATGTCTTGGGTGTTAAGTGGCATCTTAAGCTAGCGACACCTAGCTGGTAATGAAACATGTTTCTACTGGAGTAATTTCAGCTTTCTTCATTTTTGTGTTTGCTCTCCACCGAAACCTCCCCTCATCTCTCAATTTTCGGACTTGTGCTTGCATAGCCATCCATGCTCGTAGGAGAGAGGAGATAGCGACTTTTTCGCAACTTAGCTATAACTAATATGGTATTTTAAGTTAGGACAAAGAAATGAGATAGCACGTCTTTAAATTTTTAACAAAAACGACGTTGTGTTAACGTTACACAGAATAATCTTAAATAAAAGATCCGAACTCTTATCAAATGGCCGACAAGTTAAGCTGCAAAGAGCATCGGTTCAAGATCATTGTATTCACTTAAAGGTACCAAACTCTTGACTTATAGTCATGGCATTAAAAAAACACGATCATCGTTAAATTTCTTTGAACCTTTTTATCGATAATAATTATTTTGCGAAATGCAAAACATTCTGTCTACAAAAAATAATTTAAGAGACAAAAAAGGTTTAACAAATAATTAATTTTTTATTTACTGATTATTTTATTTAACAAAAAAATAATTTTAAAAGACTAATTTTAAATTTTAAAAAGTTCAATTTTAATTAAAATTAGAAGATTTTCATATTGATATAAAAAATAAAAAGTCTTGATACCGATTGATGCTTAATACAAAATATAAAAGTAAAATAATACGGAATTTTCATGTAATTTTTATTAGTTTGAATTATTTTAATAGTATTTTGTAATATTAAAAGAATTTTTATTAAGCATTTATCAAATTATTTTATTAAACATTGTATGTCCTAAATTACCATATCAAATTTCAAGTTAATATTTACTGAATTATTTATTTAATTAAAATAAATGTTTTTTAAATGCCTTTTGAAAATATTTTTAATGTAAAATAAATAGATTCAATCATGTTAATTTATAATATAAAAGATTATGGCCTTTAAGAAATATCTTTATATTAAAAATATTTTAATTAAAACATAAAAAGTTCTTTTTGAGTTTTTAATACTTTATAACACTTTTAAGTAATTCAAAATAATAAGGATGTTTTTTATAATAATCAATTACTCATGAAAATAATTAACTTTCAATATGTTAATTATAATTATCAAAACATGTTCGAAGTTGATTATTAAATTATATTAAATCAGATTAAATATTTTTATTGATTTTTTTATTTTTCTTTATTATTACCATGATTGACGAATTTAAAATTCAATTCGTTTACCTAAATCTAAACAGTCTGGTAAATTACAGGCCCAAAATGTTGTTTGACCGAAAAAATGAAAGCGGTCTGCCGCCAGTTTCCCTCCTTCCCAAACATAACAGCTTCAAGTGCAACATACACTTTCAAAGCGCAGAGCTATGCCCAGGCGACGCCTCCGCCTCTCCTCTTACTCCGACGAGGACGATGACAATGACATTCATCTCCAGGAATCCACCGCCGAGCAACGTCCTGCCGTTGCTAACCCTAACACTCTAATTCCAGATCCCGTCCCTATTTCCGACGACGAGCTCATCGACGTCTCCGACGACCTCGACACACCTCCTCCTCCTCCTCCTCCTCCTCCTCCTCCTCCTCCTCCGGAGCCCGAGTCTGAACATTCCTCGTACGAGTCTCGTCCCGCACGTCCGTTGAGCTCCGACGAGGGCTCCGGTTGCCCGGTGAGTGATTGTCTTTCGAGGATGGGATTGAGATTGAAGAGAGAGTGGTTGGAGTCTTGTATTCGTGGACTTGACCTTGATGTTGCGACAATGGCGAAGCTGTGTTTCGAACAATTCTTGTTCTCCGATATGAATTACTTCGGGGGAGGTGTGCTTCCTCCGAATGTTGATTCCATGAATCTCGTTGATCTCTCGGGACCGTTTGTGCTGCAGGTAACCTTAATTTTGTGTGCTTTTGTTTTTTATAAAAATTTTGAACTCCTGAGAGTTTAGCATTCATGGTACAGAATTATTCATCACGTTGTAAAGTTTTAGTGAACTAGTACTTGGTACTCCTACCGTTGTGATACGAAGTTAATAAATTACTTGGCATCGGTTTTTTGGTTGGAGTTTATCCTTACCCTGTGAATCAATTCGTTTTTCAGGTAGATGAGATAGTTAATATAAGTTGTCCTCTAAGAGACAGGTATCAGGAAGCACCTCCTGGGAGCAAGAGGTGTCTCAAACTATCTATGACAGATGGTGTTCAGCAGGTTTTTGGCATGGAATATAGGCCTATCAAGGATCTTAAAGTCTTGGCTCCTGCAGGATTAAAGGTTTATCTTCTGTGGACTATATAAATGGTCATACTTTTAGATTATGCCTTTTATAATAGTGAGTGTTAGTTCTGACGATGGTCATATAAAATTTCTCAGATTAAATAGAACAATATATTATCTTTCAGGAAATAACACATTTTCTCAGGCTTTCATAGTAAGTCGTTCCCTTTTAATCATCTGGCACCTGACTGCATACACATGCCAAGCTGCTAGCAATTGCCTTTTTAACAGTATGCCAAAATATCATCATGATGATTTTAAGTTAATAGAGAGATCATGGGGTTTTAAACTTTATCAGGAATCTAGTTCATTAAGTTGATGTCCTGGATAAACAGTAAAAGAAGGTCTAGGTGGAGAAAGGAAACTGATGCTGAATATTCTTCTCAAAAAATGCCTGTCATAGTTAACTGTAAGCTTAATTTTTTTGTAGATTGTGATCTGCAATGTTCATGTTCGACGTGGGCTTCTATTGCTGGTCCCTGAAGCTATAGAAGTTCTTGGGGGAACCGTTCAAGAGTTGGATGCAGCTCGCCAACGCCTTGTTAATGAAGTAAATAAACCACCAAGGGGGAAAAGGTAAATTTTATATTTATCTAGGATGTGTTGAGTTGTTAAGCATTTAGAGTGGCAATTCCTGCTGCATTATTCTGCCATTGTCACCTAGAAAGAAAATAAGAAAGGGCTAAGGGCATGATTCAGCTGTTCGTCCTTCTGTTTTTTCCTTCTTTAAGTAAATGCAGAATGCAGAATGACCTTGCACATGATGTTTAAATTAAGGGTATCTCGATTCTATGATATCCTTAAAACAGTCCCAGAAAATGGCCATTGCTAAGCTATAAGACTCTTTTATCCTTATGCAGGGTTCATATGTTATTGATTGTTTTGTAGCACTATACTCTTGACCTTTATGGGTTGTTTTTTGAATTTTAAAACAGACTATTGATATTCCTATCATTTATTCTTCACAGTCTCAAAATATAGACGCTTTATTTTGTAGTAAGTAGTAGCATGCTCATTTAATATTGTTGGATGAAGAGTCTTTACTTTGCTGTAATTCTTTTTGGTGATGAAATATTCAATTATTAATTTCTTATTACCAAACATTCTAGTCCTGATTTAGAAAATTTGTTGTCATACTCAAGTCTTTGGTACTGCTTTAATGTACTCACTATTGGACTATTGCCTTACAGATCAAGGACAGGAGTAGTCCCTTCTTTGGCAACCAGAGCATCTCTGGCTGCCTGGCCACAGGTTTACCAGAGCACCGATAGTTCTGTTAATAATCAGGGGCATATGGGTAGCTCTGTTTCTGCTTCTAGACATGGGAATGGCTTTGTTAATATTCCAGCACAGAGTAACAATACTATTGATGGCCCTGGGCATACTGATTTTGCTTTCAATGTTGCTGGGAACATAAGTAGTTCTGAAGTACAACCTGCAGATCTCCAGCAGACTGATAATCAAGGTTGGGTTGGTTTCATTTTATTCTCCTTTGAGTTTGAAATTGCAATAATTCCAGTGAATAGGAAGTTAACTATTTAAATTTACCATTCAACCCCAAATATCCACAAGCTCTCTTAAGATAACCAACTGCATTATCTGAAACCTTATGTGAGAAAAATTGTGGAATTTTTCTGGATGTATGTTGGCCATCTTCTTTGCCAGAACATTGATAGTTGAACATATAAACTGATTTTTAGATAGAACAAGTTGTTAGACGTTGATATCAATACATACTTGTCTAATAATAAATTCTTGCTCGGACTGCATTTCCATGATAAATTACATAGTAATCAAACATTTTGACACATTACATACCTATTGACTACCATAAGCATCTACAAAAAACTTCGTGTTCTTAAACATGGAGCATCTGTATAATAGAATATATGTCTGGTCATATTTATATACTTGTATACAACAAAACTACACTACTCTACGTTATTCTCATATGAAATGTCTTTATAACCTCTCAAAAAGGTTTTGTTCTTTTTTCCTCTTTTTGCTTGCATGTACATCTTCTAGGCAGCTGCGATGTTGCACTTCACACTGTTACCAATCAATGGACTAGAGAAGAATCAACTATTTCAATGAGTGCAGAAAAATCTGCAGCTAATCGATTATCTAGTGTTGCCTTTGAGGTTGAGGAGATGAGTCTTGATACTCCTGTTAGTGGGGAGAACTCGGGACCTAATGATCTCTCCAATGGCCCAACAGCTCATGGAGACATAGGTATGGTTGACGAACATGTACAACCACTCGTACTATCTGGAGAGAAAGCAATCCCATTCACATACTTGGCTAGTTTGTCAGCTCAATGGGCTGCATTGAGGGAGCATACATCTTCAGTTCAGGGAAAAGTTAAGGTACGCATAATATAATTTTCTCTATAACTGGGTGCACATATCTGTGTGCGTGAACTCTCATGGTTTGATGATTGTTTGCTAATACTTGTGAAAAAATGTAGTGTTTCCTAACTGGTGTAAAGGCATTTCAATATAAGCAAAGGACAAGATATGAGCTCCAGGTTTACGTTGATGATGGTAGCCTCATCTCAGATATTCTTATCGATCATAATGTAAGTTTTGAAGTTAGTCTTTCATGCAAATAAATGAAGTTATCAATAATAAAATGTAAATCAAATATTTCTTTTCTGCAGTTGGTACAGAAAGGAATAGGCCATTCCCCCGAGGAGGTCACTGCTGCTCTCTCTTCTTCAAACAAAGAGAACGCTAGAGATATGAAGGAAACTCTGAAAAATTTCCAAATGTTCTTGGTGAATTTTGAGGTAACAAAACGTTGTTCGGCCCTTGCTCTGTTATGAATTTATCTTCGTGACAGTGCAAAGTATTAAAAGGCTGTTTTCCTCTACTGCTTTAGGATCTTTATGGCTCTTTGTATTTTGCTTCTTCACTGTTTGGAAATGTTATGGTCCAGGGGATAATGCTTATAGAGATGAACGAAACTTCTTCAGTTCCAATCGCTCTGGAGATGAACCAAGGCTGCACTGCTTCTGATGCATGGTTGCTAATGAGGAGACTAAAGTCCTTGGCTCCAGTACAAACACCACAGAATCCAACCATCAACAGGGTCGATATCTCACCTTGATCGTCTGCACACAGATAGAGCTCTGTTTCAGGAGAAACTTATAAGCTTTATGAAGTTGAGAACGATGGGACTTCTTAGCAACTCCCGGCTAAAGGAAAAATTTAGACTGCCCTGGAAGATTCATGGCTCACAATGAAAGCCGTTCTGGCTAAAGAGACATTTAGTATAATTAGAGGGGATTTAATGGTTATTGATGATGAGCAACACAGTGGTACCTGAGGTGAATTAAAGTTATGCAGAAGCAGTTGTTAATGGAATAATGGCCCTGATATGGCAACGTCTGGTGATTTAATACGAAATGTGTTCCTTGGTTTGACGCTGGAAATATGATGAATCAGAGGGTACATGAGGATATCAACTAATCAAATCATCAATGGAGTGAGGTGGATAGCTTTGTTTTTGTTAATGGAAAAGAAGCAAATGATTCTAGCTGAAAACACAAAACCCATCAGAGATTAGGAAGAAAAGCTGTAAGATCAATGGGGGCAGCAGTCTGTTATGCCTTTACTGCGTTTCTTTCAACTTTTTGGTCTCGACAACTTAATCACCCACTTTGTCTTTGTTTGCATTGTAGTGATGACCAAGATGATTAGTACTCTGGTGATTATTTCTTAGGAAATGAAGATCATCTGAAAACCTGCCATTTCTTATGTGTTATTGCTTTATGCACAACACACAGAGTAGTTATTCCTTCTGATTCCTAAGGACAATTGCAATTTAGAATGGCTGATATGCATGATGCAGATAAAGATATGGAAAGACCATCATCCCATGAAATTGGAGCTACCAGGTGTCAGAGATTTTTTATTTACCAAGTGGACAATCCTGTATCTCTTTAAGAACTACCTCGTTCAGGGAGTGGAAACATGTAGTTGCTCCACTCTATTGTCTCAGTGATAAGCACCTTCCAGAAAAATGTTGCATTACAAGCTGGTTCTGCCATGCAATTGCTCTGTCCAGATGGACCATTTACAATTCTATTGGGACACTTCTCAGTGGACTCCAGTGGCATCCCATTTACTTGAACCTAGCAGTTCAGTGAGAGTTGAATGCTGACATAATTCAGTGATTTCTACTCTCTTTTTTGTTGCTTTGAAGTGGAAATATACATCTCTCATTCTCTATCAACTTCTGATAAATTTGCCTCCAGTCATTTCTGACTCGTTCAGTCCTAGGTAACAATTGTTATTCCAACTTCTGACCCCAATTTCATCCTCTCGAGTTTCCTATATAGCAAGAAGAGCTGCTTTTCTTGTTTAAAACAAATAGAGGGATACAGTCGAAGGACAATGTTGTATGGGATGCAGTTTTTCTACGGAGTTGAGTGCATCCCTTGCGTTATAGAAGGCCATCCTTTGTGCAGGCAACCATGCAGTACATGAAGCATTTACTACCATTTTCCTGCGGAATTGCAAAGTAGGAGCTATATACTGAATCCCAAAGTTAATTTCCTCTGCATGTGTAGAGTATTAATCTGAAAATTGAGTGTCCCTAGTTGCTGTTATATGTTGTATTGAACTGTATCAACAGGCGGTATCTGAGATTTATGAGCCTCGAAAATCGTTATGATACGCGGAAAATAATCAACAAGGTAGTTCATTCATCTGGTAGTTTATTTATTATATAACCCATTGTCTGTTATTGGTTTCGTTTACTTGAATGAAATCAATTTAGCAATTATATCGATCCTATACTCTTGTGATTGGACGTTACTTATAAATTCCATCGGACATATGGAGATCACAAGCCTTACATCAATCACATGGAGGGGCTGATTAAAGGTAGTGAAGTAGAGATGCATAATAAGGTACAATAACAATTCAGAGCTCCTCGTACTAGCATACTGGTTTTATTACGAACGCAAGAGTTGCCTGCGTGTACATGCCAATTTGAGTCGTGGGTTGATTAGTTTAACTTGAGCTCATCAATTTGGTTGACAGAACTTGGATTCAGCTTTGATTTGTTCTTGTAGTTGTACCTTAGAACAAAGGCCCAGCGGTTGCCTATGTCAGCTATCTCAGGGTACCAAAATCTCCAGGGGAAAAGGAAAGAAACCCATGATGGCACCGCCAAGTAATTGTCTCCACGGCAACCACTTCTCACTATTGCCTTCCCACAAGCTTCCCTCGATACTGATGGGATTATGAAATTCTTATTACTCTGCATTATCAGAACATCGGCAAATCGGACGTAAGTAACTACTAACAAACCATTATTAGTATGATTTCTTGGTTTCACTCATTCTAAAATACACTTTTATTATTTAAATTATTTTTAACAATAATTTGATTAAAAAACGCTTAACAGATTACAAAGTGTTTTTTTAAGTAATTTAGAATAATAAAGATGCTCTTTAAAATCAGTTAACACAGGAATTCATCAAGTCCAAAGCGTTCTCGTTTATAGACCTTTTCTAATATGATGAGATGAATTGTTACCTTTCGAGTCATATCTGTTCTTATATTTCCAGGAGTCACAATTGTCACCCCAATCTCACCACCAAATTCACTTCTCAATGACTCACAGAAGCTTATTAGAGCTGCCTTGCTTGCCTGATAACAAGAACAAGCTTGGTTTCGGCCACCACTTTGTGACTGGATACCAACATTATGTACATAAAGGATTAAATTCTGAGTTCTTACACTGTAAAAACCCGATTTTGGAATAGGGTACCGTCCAAGGCATGAAGCCACTACGATTATCTTCCCTTTGCTCTTTCGTAGATGTGGAAGTGCAAACTGTGTGGCATAAACTGCACCCCAGAAGTTTACGTCCTGCATATTAAAAACTGTATTGGAGAATAGCTTACTAGAAAATATATACACATAGTAATCTTTTCTTTAACAAACGCAATTGAATACCATCAATCGTCGAAGTGCAGAGATCTTATTCACATATCCAAAGCCCTCTGCTAAGCCCATCCCGGCATTGTTCACCAGATGATCCACTTTTCAAGCCAATTCAGAGAAGCAGGTTAATAATAGGGTTAAAGAACCGAACCCCAAAAGCAGTTAAACTTACATTTACCAAAATGCTGCACAGCTTCATTAACAAATCTCTCACAATCTTCCAACTTGGAAACATCAGCAACAATGGCTATAACATCCGGTGAGCCTAGGGCCCTGGCCTTGTCGACCGCAGGTTTAAGACAGTCCTCTTTAATGTCAACCAGAACTAAACAAGCTCTTCTCTTGGCGTACTCGTAAGCAATTATCTCCATGTTTAGAAAGAAATATATAGCTTATCAGTGTTCAAATCCTGATTAGTATATTACATTTAAGATTGATAAAAGAAACAAATTGACATTGTCGACTACTTAAGGCCTCACCTCACCAATTCCTGAAGCTGCCCCAGTAATAATCACTACTTTGCCTGCCACGTTCTCGCTGTGAAAATGCCTTCTTAGAGAGTCAATAAGCTTGATTATAAGATATAGAGGTAAGACACAAAGGAGAAGGATGGTGTTTAAAGGAGGAAGCAAAACACTGAACAAGTTATGAACCAAATCCATAGCCTTAGTTTTGCTTCGGGTACTGTCAGATGGTGAGTCTGTACAACTTCTATAAAGAAAAAGTTTGATGGTGAGGAGTTCTTTTATGTCCATGGAAGTCTCACAGCCATAGCGCGCACTCTAACGTCAGGTAGGGAAAAGTTACTGTATTAGCTCGCAAGAGTCTTGTTGGATTATGATAAATGTGAATAAAATGGAAAATAGACAGGTGAAGAAGGTCAACAGCAGCTGGACACTTAAATTTCTAGTACCAGGGTTTGAATGGTAGAAGGGACACATCTAACATGCGCAGTAGCCATTATCAGCACTGACCACCAAACTTTTGGCTGAGAAGATTGATTGCTATAAATGACCATTTATGGGTTAGCTTCTGATGTCAAGCTCATCCACAAGTGAAAAGACATTTAATTATATATAAATTAACAAAAATAATTTTTGTATATTTCTATCTTTTTTAGTGATTTTTATTTACTGTGTCTTTTTTATAATTATCATCAATAAGAAGCTTATTTTTATATTCCAATACCAATGGCACAGTGTCCACCAAATACTCATTCCATAAAAGATAGAATCTCTTTTATTATCTATTTCGATTCCAAGATTAACAAGTGTTTCCTTTTTGGTGTTGTTCAGTCGGATCCAATCTAGTTTGTGTTTGAAGATAGATGTAACACCGTTAAATGTCGTTCCACTTAGGGATAAGCTTGACATCAGAACCTAACCATAAATGTTCATTTATAGCAATCAATCTTCTCAGCTTCGGTGGTCAGTCATGATAACAGCTGCTGCGTATGTTATGTAAGCTTATCTGTACGTAGAAAGACATTTAAAGCATTTTTGTGAATAACCAAATGATTATCTCCATCTCAATCAATTCTTTGATTTGGTTAAATTAGTTTTAATCCTTTTAAAATGATATTATTTTAATTTAAATAACTAAAATATTATTATTTTAATATTAAATTTTATGCATAAATAAATTAAAATGATGTTATTTTAATAATAAAAGTTTGTATTAGCAAGTCTTTCATGTTAAGTCTAATTAATTTGCGCTTAACTTAATCAGTTGGGATTAGATTGCATCATTTTTATTAATCCTAATTAGTTGATATCCATAAATTATTATTTCTAAATTTTAAAGGTCAAATTTTATAATTTTTTTAGAGTTTAAGGTCTAGAGTTCTAAGTTTAGGGTTTAGGGTATCTAAATTTTGATCACTTTTTCTTGAACATTTTATACTAAAAAAAATTTAATTTATGATTGGAATTATATGTGTAAGAATAGTAGACCTAAAACATATTTTAAAAAAAAGCGGTAATATTTCCTAAAAATAATAAATATATATTAAACATATGTCAAGTTATTTATAAGTAACAAATATCTTAACATATATTTTACAAAATTATTTTTTTAAAAAAATTTGATAAACATAAAAGTAATAAATTACTTATAAATTAATCAATTATTATCTTTTTAAAATTATAAGTCAATCAAATATTATTAACATAATAATCCAACTGAAATTTCTAAAATTATATAATTTATAATTTATTTTAATAAATTAAAATTTTAAAACTAAATTATATCAACCATATTAGTAATATATAATTGATCAATTATCTACATTTTATCATTATTTTTAACAAAAAATTAATTAAAAATTTTTAAACAATAATTTTTAAAATAAGTTGCACATTTTCTAAAACTCTTTTAAACTATATGGAAGTTAAATTTTCATTTTATAAGATTCTCTTTAAATAATTTAAAATATCAAACAAAATAAAATTTCAAAATCAAAAAAATTTTATCATGATGAGTAGCAGTCAGAATTTGGGTCGGAGCGTTGGAGCTTTGGAAACAGACTCTCTGTACCTACTACTTGTAATAGCTTTGTTCCACGCAATCTTATTCATACAAATATGTAAGACTCAAATAAATGTATAGATGAAATCGCATAGATATGAGTTAGTATAGAGTAATGAGTACAGAAGATCTCATTTCTGGAGCATTAGAGTGTTTTAACTCTGTCTATCCCCATATTTTTATAAATTTAATATAAATATGTGGATATAAAATTTAATATTACATGAATTAATAAAATTGGTTAATCAAAACATAATATCTTATTTTCGGAATTTATTGATGCTGATAGTTGACTTAGCGCTTACCGTCAACTCATTCAGTCTCTAAATAAGTGAAAGCTCATATCTAATCTTCTATTTTAATCTTATTTTGTTAAATATCATCTATATATTTATATAGAATCTATATAAATGTGCGAACAAAATTTAATAAAATATAATAAGAGCATCGAAATAAATATCTTTTCCTCACAATCGGAGTACGACAGCAAGAGACAGTGAAAGATGAGGAAAACTTGGTGGTTCCGTGTAAACGTTGAAAAGTAATCCAAATTGGCACAGTACCTAAACCTGAAGTCCTAAGACGGTCAGATCACTCCATCCTATTTTATTTCGTCACACTTAAAGAAAGACTCGAAACTAAAAGTTACACACACCACTTCAATTCAACGTTGGTTTCATTCCTTCTTCAGTTCGGGCATTTGGATGGACTCAGGATAGAGATATCTGTGAGCACGTGTATGATCAAGAATTTTCTTGCTGGCTGCTTCTGCGGCCGGAGCTTCTGCTCCGGGAAGGTAGAATAGTCTGTACATCCATTCAATGACATCAGGAGCTAACACCTTCCACAGCCACGTTATCCTGAACCAGGATGGTTCCGTCAGGTACTTATCACCCCTGCAGGCACTGTTTACTATAGCTTTGGCACAGCTCCTCGCTGTTTCGACAGGAATAATGCTTACTTCAACCTGCCAAAACAAAAGCGAAAAAAACAAAGGTCAATTGGGTTTCTGTAGGTTTGCACAGGAAGTCCACTGACCCGAAAAGATACGAGCTTCTGAGTTCGAGGGCCCAAATATGGTTCTAAACTCGATTTTTAACCGAAAAGCCTGAACTTGATCTTAGCAGGGGAAAACGTTGAAAAGAATATAGAACATACGTCCCTCGTGTCTTGATCAATGCCCATTATGCCTTCCTTTGTCAAAAGCTTGCCTTGAGTCAATTCAGACTCGATGAACCCAGGTGTCACAATTAGTACATGAATATCAGGAGATAGTTCAATTCTTAGTGTCTCAAAGAAGGACACAAGTGCTGCCTTGCTTGCCTGGAAAACATTCAAAGGTTACTATTAGCATGAAAAAGCTCAATGATGGAAGTAGATTAAAGGGATGTTAGTCTGAGAAGCAATATTACGTTGTAGATACTCATTCTTGGTGATGGCAACCATGAAGCAGAAGAGGACATTACTATGATCTTGCCTCCGGTTTCTCGGAGGTAAGGAACTGCGTACCTGGTGGTATAAGCTGAACCCCAGAAGTTGGTATCCTGGTTGTACAGAAAGTAAACGAAACAAGAAAATATAGGTCTTGGGGAGAAAATAAACGCAAGACATGCACAAATCTTCAGCCAATAGCAGCAGATTTCTACTTCTTGCAAGTTCAAATTAGTACTAAACTGCTTTTTCATCCCATAAACCAACATTTATAGTTTCTGATAATAAATTAGCCAACTGATCAACAAAGTTCTGACTCCAAAGTCGAAGTTTGAAATGATCTACCATCACAGGCCTGAAAGTGTTGATATCAGTAGCTTCTTCGAGCATGCAGGCAGAGCTGATTCCAGCATTATTAACTAGATGATCCACTGCAAATTCACACAATGGTCGGTTACAATATGTCGTATTTGGTAGGAAAACAGAACAGAGATGATAAAAATCCTCAACGTAGCGCTTACATCTACCAAAATAATTCATAGTTTTCTCGACAATCCTTCTGCAGTCCTCCGCCTCCCGAACGTCTGCAAGAATCATCATAACATCAGGGGAACCAAGCTCACGTGCTATATAAACAACTTCTCTCAATCTTCCCTCTCTCCGGGCAACAAGGGCTAAGCAGGCTCCATTCTTAGCATACTCGTACGCCAAATGCTGCAAAAACTTGCAAGGATCAGATAGTTCTCCTAAACTCCACTTTGTCTCTTAACCTGCAATTTCCAAGTGGTAGCTACTTGTTCTCTAATCCCATTAAACATTACTAGCCAGAAAAAGAATCGGAAGTCCAAAAGCTAGTTCAAGCACCCAAGGGCTTCAAGCCTCACACCTCTTTAGCATGTAGTTAGTGTTATTAGCTAAGCACTTGCTTTAATCTTCAAATTTATACGTAATGGAAGAGAAGTTAAACCATGAATTTTGTCTACTTACCTCGCCTATACCTGAGGATGCACCGGTTATAAGAATAACCTTCCCGGCAACATTTTCTTTGAAAATGGTGTAGAAAATAGTTGTGAAAGCCTTATAGAAAAGATAAGGTGGCATGAGGAAGCAAAGAGAGAAGAAAGTAAAAGGAGGAGCTACTAAATTCAGAAAAGTGTGAATGAGATCCATATCTTTTCAAGTTAGAACAGAATCACCAAAGCAACAATCTTTCTAAGAAATTGAGTGCCAAGATCAAATTTTGATCAACTGGATGCATGGAATTGTGATTTTAAGATATAGTAAAAACTAAAAAGAATGTTCTCGTCGTGGCACCATTGCATGGCTTCAACTTGACACGTGGGTCAGACAAACCTTGATGATGCTCTCTGTTTTTGTACTGGCTCTTGCCGCTTCCCTTCAGTTGATGGATAATTTCTTAAAGATGATTATTCTTAATGTCGAGATAAGGATTATAAAGTTTGTAGTTTCAGAAAGTCTTTACCTTGTCTGCTGTTTAATCCAAGTCAACTGACCATTGCCAACAAGCTACCACGTAATCTACAGTTCCTCTGTTTCTTTACTTAAAACATTTTTCTTCCACTTTCTATGCTAAAGGTTTCTGGCATCGAAGGGATTTCTTAATGAGGACTTGTTTTTGATTCAGGGTATCTACAAAGACTTGATCTTTAAAGTTTAAATCCGCAGGTTATGTCACTTTGTGATTTACTATTAGTACTCAATGACATATAAATAAAGTTCATCGCGGCCGGATAATAGAACAAATTCTTTTGTTAATTTTAGCCAACTTCGTAGTAGAATCCCAGACACTTGGCTGTCAGGTTTGAACAGAGCACAATTTGCAGTAAGAAAAATTATCTCGATCCTACAGGTATCCGAGTCTGTGAGAGGACTCTTAAAGACCTCACGAAGGCTCTTACTACAGTTAAAATAAGAAAAGATCTTTCTTTAGAAGAACCTAGCGTGTTAAGTAAAATTTATAAGGTTTGCGTTGAAATAGGATTACAAGTATTCTTAACCTGCTCTAACTTACTGGTCTGGTCCAATCCTTTCATGAAAACCCCAGTTTAATCAGGTTCAACAGATGGATTGCTAGTTCTTTAATCCAAATAGCACAACTCATAAATGAGTATTTCTGGAGATTTTAGATAATAGATAGTCGAACACTGCAAGAACCTGTTACTGGTTTCAAATGTAGCAACAAGTCATATTATCGAGAATCTTTTCGGGGTTGGAAGAATCTTATATGATTACGAAACAGAAGCCCCAAGAGTGCTCTTTTATTCTTACAACTATGCCATGCAAACAGATTTATGTACTGTAGCAACTGGTAGTCTATCTTCAAGCACTCTTTGTCTATTGACCCTGGCAATGAAATCGTCAGCTCTTTTCTTCAATTCTTCTGTAGGCAAACCAACCCCATCTTCTCCATCACCATTCTCCTTCTCATTTACTTTGAGGTTCTCAGTTACCTCTTTCCTTCCTTTCCCTTCCACTTTTGTTCCATCTTCAGAGCTCTTGTTCTCCAATTTCATATCTTTTTTCTCTTCTGAAATAGCTGAAGGCTGAAAGCTTCTTTTCTGGTTTATGTACTCATCATAGTAAGCATTGGTAGCTGGAGAAGGGTTTGAAGCCAGGAACCTGGATTCTCCTATCAGGGCAATGATTATAAGGTTGCCAACTATGAAAAGAGACCTTGGGCTAATCAGAAGAGATGTGATTCTTGGAAGGAAACTGAAGACGAATATCTTCAGATATGATAGTAGTGAAGGAAACCAGATAGGGCTAGAACAGAAAAGACTGCAAGTTAGTACTGTCATAGAGTACAGGAGAAATTTTCCAAGAACTTGATGCTTGTTGGATCTTCTAGTTGCATGAATCCTTTGAAACATGTTAAGATCCATTGCAACTTATGGTTACAGGCTGTGTTGACAGGAGCTTAGGACTGGAAATAGGAAGTTTCCTCTATTCTGTGCGAAGAAGAACTTAAAGGCAAAATTCAGGGAATGGTTCGGAGACAAATTGCTCGAAGAGAAATAAAGAGAACTGTTTTATATAGGAGATAAGAGGAGGATAGTCTGGTGAAATTCTTCACATGCCATTTTGATTTCTTTAGATGACTTTATGAAAAGCTCTAGGAGATTGATTGGTGTTAATTGGTTAACTTTTTTTTTTCATGAAAATCCAAGCTTTATAAATATTTTTCTCTTTTCTGAACAAAGGGCACAGTTTCTTGGGGAATGACTTGACCTAAATTGTCCATGCAGAGCTGTTAACAACCAACAAAGCCTTTTTAAGTTTAAAACTGTAACCTTTCTCCTTTCTGCTGTCATTACAACAGAAGTAAACTGTTCCTTTTAGAGTTTTCGCTTTTCAGTTGCAATCACAAGTGATATTAAGGTCTACAGAATATGGATTAGATGCAAAATAGTTGTTACAATGTACCAAAAAGCAGAGTAGTACTTGCTTGGACAATTACTCATGTGGACAAGTACCAGAAAAGGTGATAAGACAGATTCCATTGGCCTCAAGTTGGCTTCTTAAATTTGCTTCACGCGTTGCACTTTATTACTTATTTCCTGTACTATATGGTTGTAGCAGACATTTTCTTTTTCCGAAGCTAACACTTGGCACAGGAAAGGACACTTAGACTTTGGAAAGCATTAACAATTTCTTTTCGTCTCGGTGGTGTATATTTTACATGAGTAAGGTTTTTCTTCACTTTATCTTTCAGAATGAACTAGTATAGAGGTACACTTGGTGAAGTAAAAAGAACGGGATTCAAGCAGCAGACATAGGAAGTGGACCATTTTTAAAGAGTTTGGCATAATAATACAGCATCTTTGTGTATTCCAGACTATAAAATTTCCTGTACTAAAAGGGTTCATGTGAAAGATGCAATTGACTGCTTAGCAGTCTCATAAATCTTAGTTCTGTGTATGCTGAATTCCAATATCATTATCTGCAAAACTGCTCAGATCTCTGTCAACTAAGAAAGCAACAGGTTTTAAATTTTATCAAAATTTTCAGAGTTTTTTCTTTTATTTTTTCCTTGGAAACAAGAGATATGGACCAGCAGGTAATCGTTCTACACTGTTATCTAAGCCTAGAGAATGGACAAGTTGCTTCAACCTAAAACTTTTATGTTTCCTTGTGCTTGATGCCAACTAGTCGAGGGTAGGAGCAATAATTTAGAGATATGGGAAATGACTGTCGAACTGTCTGTACGTAATATTGTCTGAAAACTTGCAATATCTTCTGTTTTGTATCTGTTTAGCCTAACAAGAAAACTATTTTACCGAATAGTTCTGTGTCCATCTGCCCAAGTAACCACGCCAGTTGTTCTCTGTGAGGTAACCAGGCGCCATTGTTGCACAGTTATAACTAAGTGGCAATGAACCAAAAGGAGAGATTTGGTATAAATTTGAACGGCATTGGATATTCAGAACCTTGTAGTTTAAAACTAGGAAAGCTTTTATGCGGTGGCGAAGTCAGGAATATTCTGAAACTAGGGCTGATTGGACAGCAATGGACTGGCGACGGAGATTTCCGGCAAATTCAACATTAATTAAATCAATGTTAATTGCGGTCGCGACTTTTCGAAAAATTTTCAAAGTCGCGATCGCGACATCACGGCTTTTGTGAAATTTTCCCGAAAAGTAGCGGCCGCGACAAGTAGCGATCCAACTTGTCGCAGTCGCGACTTTTCAGAAAATTTTCAAAGTGTGGTGAGCAGCAAAAGCTAAGGCTAGCGCGGGGGCTTGTCCCACGCTAGCTCCGCCCTTGCTTTTAAGGGTGCTTTAAGCACATGGTTTTAGAACTTTCTTGGGTTTCTTTTCTTTTAAGTTCACATGCATAAAGAAAAGTTACGTAGTTGTGTGCTTGCATGTACGTGCACGTACGCCAGAGTAGGGGAAGCTCGATACGTTTATCTGAGAAAACTTAATGATAAGATAATGGTGATTCTTATTATTTAATTTTGGTAATTATTTGATAATTAAACTTAGCTGTATTTATGTGGCACTCTTTTAAGATAAGGTGATTGAAATTGAAATCCTAATCAGGATGAGATTTAATGAATAATCTATTTTGAAGATAATAACTATCTAAGTAGCATATTTTTTTTAATATATGACTTGATAATTGCAGCTGGATTATTGGTGTGATTAAACAATAACTCTTCTTTGACTTGGATAAAGACTCAATCTTGAAAAAGATGTAGATATGCATCACATAATTAAAGGGTATGCTGAATGAAGAATTCTATTAGGTGAAGATTTATTGTATTTTGAGATAAACTTGCTTTTGGATGTATCTACAGTTTTGTACTATCATGGTTTTCTCTTAATTATTGCTGAAACAAATTATTGAAAAAAGGAGATGATTCTCGTATAGGTTGGGAAGTGGTTCACTTCTAATTGAGTTTTTCATGCAACCCAAGTGTTTAGTTCTTGGATGGTAATGTCTTAGGTTGACTACGGTTATTGAGGACAAGAGACAAAGTCAACTTTTAGTGGGTGTCGTGTGTGTTTCTTGATCAGTGGTCTTTAGGGATTTTGTAGTTGATTTTACGTTAATAATTAATTCATCTTGTTACTGCATTTTTTGTTGATTGTGTGACATAAGTGGGCTGAATAATTGTTGATGACCAGCTGCATTCTTTCTTATTGTTGAATAACAATTGAGGATAGTCTCGAGTAATTTTGTGGCTGTCATTTTTAGTGTTGATCTGTTTAATTTTGTATTTATTTTTCTATTTTTGCTTATGTTGAAAAATTTTCAGTTACTGATACAGTTGCTTTATATCAAGTAACCGGCAAATACAATTACAAGCAACTGCGGTCAAATCAGAAATTTTTGCGAAACTCTTAAAACCTACGATTTTTTCAATTGATATCAGAGTAAGATCACCGAATCAAACCTTGGTATATCAAGTTGGTGCAAATCCATATTTCGCAATTATGGTTATAAGAGAAGAGGCATCAATCATCAGACCACTGTTGTTAGATAGTTCAAATTATTCTACATGGAAATCACGAATGAGATTATTCATTCAGGCACAAGGAACAAAAGTGTAGAACTCAGTTTTAAATGGCTAGACATATCCAGTGACAACTGATGAAAAGGAAAAATCAGTGCTTAAAGATGCATCTGAGTGGACAAGGGCTGAAGAAGAGAGAGCACTTGGAAATTCTCAAGTCTTGCACGCCATCTTCAGTGCATTTGATGAAGGTCGCTTTGCTATGATACCAGCATGTGAATCGACGAAAGAAGTGTAGGACATGTTACAAATTATACATGAGGGATCAAAATTTGTGATAGTTTTGAAACTTCATAAGTTGGCTGTGAGATTTGAAGAGTTGAGGATGGAAGAAAGTGAAACTATTAGAGACTTCTATGAGAGACTGCGTGACATAGTAAACCAAGCACATCAACTTAGGAGAAAATACTCTAACCTGAAACTGGTTAAGATACATTGAGATCATTATCTCTGAAGTATATACCGAAAATTGCAGCAATTGAAAAAGCCCATGAAATCAATGAATTGTCTTTAGATAAGGTAATTGAGATTCTTACCAACTTTGAGATAAATTTGTTGAGGGATAAACAAAAGAAGAATAAAGGATTGGCATTACAAGTCGAGATTGGTAAAGCCGTGAATGATTTAGAAGATGAATCCAATGAGAATGAGGATATGGAGGCATTGACAAGAAATTTCAGCAAGTGGTTAAAGAAAGTGAAGAAGGATAGCTCTGAGTTTAGATAGAACGGTGGAATTCATCGAACAAAAACTTTAAACAACAAACTAAAATTCAAAAGGGTGAAAGAAAAGTGAAGAGAATTCAATATCATGAATGTCAAGGCTTCAGACATATGCAAGCAGAATGTACTAACACCTTGAAGAGAAAAGAGAAGTTCTATACAAATACTTAGAGTGAGAATGAATTTGGAAGTGAGTATAGTAGTGAAGAAGAAATTGTGAATAATATTGTGTTAGTTGCTTTATACAAGAAAAGTTTAGTTATTTGCTTAACAACAACCAACAAGGAAGTAACTGATGATGAAACGTGAGTAAATCAGAAAATTTTGGAAAAAACACAGACGAATTAGCTTAAAGCTCAATCTCATATTATGACAGTGATGACAATGATTCAGATGACAAAAAGGAGGATATCTATGAAGCTTATGAATTAATGTATGCAAAATAGGTGCAAAACAAAATTGAAGAACTTCATTTAAGATCTAGAGAAGAAGTTGTTGTCTACATTAGATAAGCTTGGTGAAACAAAATTGAAGTTGATCAATACGGAAAAGGAATAAGAATGCTATAGAAAAATTAGAATAATTGCTAGAAATCGATAAGCTTAAAGGAGATTTTCAAGGCATTGGCTACAAAGGTGAATGATGGAAAAAATAATGCAACTAGATCTATCCAAGAAGAAACCTCAAAGAAGGATCGGAGGTTTATACCTACATGTCATTTTTGTAGGATTATCGGACACATAAGACCGAAATGTTACAAGTTGTTACAAATGATGTTTCAAAGAAGTCAAAACCGAAAAACCATACACTCTATGTTAAATTTCTAGCAGCAGAAATCTATGGTATCAAAGCACTCTTGTGTTAGAAAGGGTCAAGTATAAGCACAAAGACATAATGAAGGAAAAACAAGAAATTGTCCAAATTCACAGTTAGTTGCTGCTTTTGAAGAAATAGTTCAAACTGAGGATAAGTCAGTTGCTTCAGATGAAGAAATAAACCAGACAGTTAATGACTGAGATAACGTGATGAGGAATAAGCCCATATTTGAATTTCTTTGAGGGGCACAGGGATTGTGTGCTTTACATTTTGAAATATAGTTTGATGTTGTTTATTAAAACAAAAAATAAAAAAGGGGGTTCGAAGGAGTTATCATCTAGGCTTTCTAAGTTTTTATTTATGGATATTTTAAGGATTCAGTTGATTGGTGTGTGTTTAGATTTTTCTTTACTTGTTGAAAAGTAAATTTGATGTGAGAATAAGACTCTCCTTAATTATTTGAAAGTTTTGCTTCTGAATGTTGATTTATAGAGTTATGTCGAAAAAATGTTAACGCTTGGTTGGAGATCTATAGGAAGATTTAGGTTTTCTATGAATTAGATTTTTCAAGTTCTATCTTGGTTTCTCCCTATATTGGGTTGTATGAATTTGGGCAATTTGCGTTTGTATAGTTTATGTGAGGAGGAGATCGATTAAGCTTGATTATGATGAATGCATTTTGGAGTTTATGAATTTAATCAATCGTATGAGGATGGTTTTGATGTAAGTAATGATAGGTTGGCTAATATTTTAACGGGTAGTAAATTGTCATCTTAATGTGCTTATGATTCTTCTACTGCACTTACTACTGATTTTTATGCTTCTTTATTCGCTAAGATTGATCGCATTAAAGTCATTCTTCATTTTGGCATTGTTTTGTCCCAAGGAGGAGATATAAGATTGTTTTTGTGACTTTTCCATTCAATGAGAGATTTCAAGGTATATCGTGACTATTCATCTTACTTTTTGGTATATTTTTGTCTCAAGGGGGAGAATGAATCTTATTGACTAATTAAGGGAGAGTTCCTATATGTTTTGTGAACTTGATGTTATATGTCCAATTATCTCCTTTAGGAGGAGTTTCAAATATGTGATAAATAATGCCAAAAAGAGGAAGATTATTTAGATATAGGTGACTATATCTTATTATTTAGTTTTAGACATTGTTTGATAATTATACCTAACTATGTTTGTGTGGGACTCTTTCAAGATAAGGTGATTGAAATTAAAATCCTAATCAATATAGGATTTAATGAGTAACCTATTTTGGAGATAATGACTATCCAAGGTAGCATATTTTTTGGAGATGGGACTTGATAATTGCAGTTGGATTATTGGTGTGATTAAACAATAATTCTTGTTTGACTTGGATAAAGACTCAATCTTGTAAAAGATGTGGATGTGCATCACGTGACTAAAGGGTGTGCTGAATGAAGAATTCTACAAGGTGAAGATTTCTTATATTTTGAGATAAACTTGCTTTTGGATGTGTCTAAGGTGTATACTATCATGATTCTCTCTTGATTATTGATGAAAACAGATTATTGAAAAAAAGAGATGATTACCATATAGGTTGGGAAGTGGTTCACTTCTAATTAAGTTTTTCATACAACCCAAGTGTTTAGTTCTGGGATGGTAACGTCTCAGGTTGGCTACGGTTATTGAGGACAATAGATGAAGTCGATTTTTAGTGGGAGCCGTGCGTGTTTCTTGATTAGTGGTCTTTGGGATTTTACAATTGATTTTACGTTGATAATTGATTCATCTTATTGCTGCGTTTTTTGTTGATTGTGTGACGTGAGTGGGCTGAATAAGCATTCTTTCTTATTGTTCAACAACAATTGAGGATGGTCTTAGGTAAATCTTGTGACTGTCATGTTTTGTGTTGATTTGTTTAATTTCTTATTCATTTTTCTGTTTTCGTTTGTGCTGAAAAATTAACAGTTACTGATACAGTTGCTTTATATCAAGTAACCGACAAATATAATTACAAGTAACTGCGGTCAATCAGAAATTTTTGCGAAAATATTACATCCTACCATTTTTTCACTTAGTAATATGGGAAGTTCAAGTTCGGGATTCAGAGCATAGAATAGAAAAGGGTTTACGGGTTAAATCCAACTGTTGATGTTATAAAGTTGGAAAATGCATGAGAATTTCAGAAAAAGCCTACTTATCCACTTCTCTTTAAGGGTACGATTACACTTACTAGGCGTTTGGTTTGAGCACGGCGTTGGCTATGGATATGGGTATAATAGTAGAAGGGGATGGGGATGGGTATGAAAAATAAAAAAATAATGTTTGGTTTGTAACTTGAGT
>JANIIA010000007.1:3914853-3925410 GCA_027478495.1 Erythroxylum alaternifolium | reverse complement strand
GTTCATCTCTCTGTATATGAAAAGCAAGCTTTCGAAAAAGTGCCATTTTGGGTAAAAAGTTTACAAATCCTGAATTATGTGTTTTGTAGGTTTGGTTTGGTCCCTTAAGTATGTCAAGTGCACTTTGACTAAAGGCTTCTCCCACTTGCCCGCTAGTGACATGAAGCTCCTTCACGGACTCCCATAAGTTCATGGCTACGCAAAACCATTTTGTAGGAAATGTGTAGTACGTTCTGTTTTGGACCTACCCAAACCATTCTGATGTGCTTATGTGCTCATATATGTTAACAAGTTTGATGCATTCATGTTTTGTAACTTGTGGATTTTGGCTGAAAGCTTAAGAAACATGTGTTATATGAACTCAATGAAAATTTTTGATAACAAATTAAATGATTTCAAAAGTTTTGCTTATCCTTTTATTATAAACTGCTAACCACAAGCTTTCAAGCTCACCCCCTTTTTACCCTATCTTCAGGTGATAGCTAAGAGATCAAGTGATCAAGAACCTAAGGGAAATTCTCCAAATTTACTCAATTTGTATTTTTGAGTTGATTTTAGGAAAGCAACAAGTTTATTTGTTCAAAAACCTTTTTTGTAACTTGAGACTTTGAGATGATGTTGTAATGTGGCTTAGAATGCCATCAAAGACTTATACAAACCTTATTCTTTTACTGCTAAGGAAATTTGAATTGTGTATGGATGATATTGAGATGATTTTCAGCTTGAACAAATGGTTTGAGTATAAATTGTGGATTTACATATATATATATACACACGTACGCCTAAGTGGGATTCATGGGAAGGAAAGACGGGAATTATGATTGATCAAAATGTAGTTAGATGTGATGAGACAAATAAGTTGAGATTTGATAGTTTAATGAAGTCACTCTGGTAACAAAATGGTTAAGCTCAGGACATTCCAAGCTTGCGAAATGCAAAATTTCAAGCCTTCCATAGGGTCAAATTTATGTTATGAATTAAGGGAAAAATCTGGATTGATCTAGGCTGATATTAGACAAAGTTGTCTTCTAGAAAATTTTAGGTCTTTCATTTAGCTTTCCATCGATATATAGTATGAAAATTTTGGACCTCTGGATCGAGAGTTATGGTCCTTAGAAAGGGAAATGCTTAGGAGGGTAAGGATGCATCGTCTGTCAAGATGTATCTTTTATAAAAATATATCATCTGTAAAGACGAATTATTTGTGATGATGTCACTTCATCTATGATGACGTCATTTCGTCTGTAAGGATACATCGTTTATAAAGATGCATCTTCTTTAAAAATGTATCATCTGTAAAGACGAATCGTCTGTGATAACATCACTTCGTCTGTGATGACATCATAGGGTCTTAAGCGTTGCATCGTCTTAAGTTGACTCCGATTCGTCTTAAGTTGACTCTGCTTTGTCTTAAGTTGACTTCACTTCGTCTTAAGACTTTACTTCATTTGCTTTTTGATTTGTATGTCTTTTATTTCGTCTATTTTTTTGCTTCATCTGCCCTTTTTGCTTCATTTGCTTTCCGCTTCGTCTGTCTTTTGCTTCATCTGCTTTCTGATTCGTCTATCTTTTATTTTTTCTGCTTTTTGTTTCACCTTCCCTTTTTGCTTCATCTACTTTCTGCTTAGTCTGTCTTTTATTGTGTCTGCTTTTTGGCTCGTCTGTTTTGTTTCATCAGCTTTGCTTCATCTGTTTTTCAATTCATCTGCTTTTGATTGGTTTCATCTAATCCTATCGTCTGGTCCATTTTTGACCCTTTAGACAATTGAATTTGTCTTCAAGGTCTGTATGAAAGTTGCAGATATTAAAGCCCTCTTTCATATAATCTAAATAACGCTTTGATTCGATATCTATCGAAATAGTTATGCCTTGTCCCGAGATAGGTTTAATATGATTGAGATCATAACCTTATTTGATTCTTTCTGCCACAACTTCATTATCCGACCTCCAAATAAAATGAACCTCGTGTCTAGATAATCTAGAGGCATAGAGCTATCAAAGGATCTAAAGGAATATAATTTTTAACCAAGCCTCTAAGATGCTCAATATCTGGATGAAAGTTGAGCATAGAATATTTGCTTCAATATAAGCAAGATTTAGAAGATAGGGCCCGATACTACGGTATTAAGAAATGAGGATGAACTGAGGATGACTAATGAGGGTTAAATGGGAATAACCTTGCATGGTAACAAGCATAAGCACAAGCACACATCCTACAATAAGGAATGTTGGGCTCTGGAATCGCGGTCCAACACAGTTATGGTTTCAAAATAAGAAGAGGATTCGATGATGGTTAAGGAAACCTCATTGGAATAAGTTTAGTGATTATGATTTTGCAAGAGTTGGGTTTCAAAAACGGTGCCCAACCTTTATGGTATCTGAGAAAAAGTTAGGTTTCGAAAATGAGACCCATCAATTGTGGTATCAGAGCGAGAGTTAGACTCTAAAATCGGAGTCTAACAGTTGTGGTATCAGAGCCAGGTTTTAAAATCTTACATGGGCATTTTTGGAAATATGTATCAAGTTACATATGTTTTGATGTGTTTTAGCATGCAACAGCAACTGATCCTTAGTCAGGACACATATTTATGGGGTACAGGTATGAAGAAAAATTGTTAAGAGCTTGATCTGATAGAAATAGTAATAAGAGAATGATGATTTGGCAGAATGTAAGGAAAACATAAATTGCTATGATCTTAAGAAGATGAAATTGGAACCAATTGGTTGTTTAATGAATATGACAAGAGTTATGATCGTCTATAAGAATGTGTTAGTGGAATTGAGATAAAATTTTTTTATGACTATACATCTATAAGTTTGAATCAATGGCAAATATACTTATGTAAAATGTAATGTGAAGGATAATTAGAAGATGAAATCAATGATAGTGATATAGGTACAAGTTCAAAAGGTTAAGTTAAATTGTTATTGTGAGCACCTATCTGATGATCCCATCATCATACACAAGCGAGAATATTAAGCACATAAGTAATATATGTTTGGAGATGATATAGGAAGAAACCTATGACTTACTGCATATTTGTTAGTCATAGTTCCCATAGTTTGAAGTCTAAGGGGAACTAGAGTAACATATGAAAGTGCTTATAACTATCAAGCAGGCATAAATTGAGATTTGCTAATGATGTTATAATATGGAATAAATTCGAAGATCAGGAGGAGAATATTGACTAGGATTAATGGAGACCAAAGTATGAAGCATGTAAGATATGAATTTGTGAATTGATGGAGAAAATTAAATTATGTGGACAAAATGGGATAAATGTGATGATGCCTTAAAGATGTTCAAAAAGTTAAGAAAATTAGTTTGAATATATGAAGAAAAACGTGTGAAGCATATGAATAATGAAAGTAAAAAGAAGTTTGAGGGATTGTACTAATATAAATTACATCATATGGATTTGGAGATTTTATAATATGCACTGATAGTGTATAAGAGATTTGGCTAAAATCCAATGTAGCATAATAAAGTGATTTCATATGTATGGAGATAACTAAAGTCCTATGAGTTAACTATTTGATACATGATTTAGAGCTGCTACACTAATGATTGTTTTGAAAGTTTGGAGACAGTATATATATAGGAACGTCTTGGATGTTTATATACAAGTATAGTTCATAAAAGTTCGAGGCAATCATTGAATTGAGAGAATTGAATATGAGACTGAGAAGATTGATATAAATACCGAAAGATTATGATTGTACAAATGGGAAATTCCAAGTAAGGCTAAGTGTTATAACGGATACATTAAGTAGAAATTCAATATTGAGGTTACCAGAACTAGAACAAAAAGAAGCATAGAATGTGGAGTTGAATTTTGGGGTAAATCAAGTGCTATTTGCTATGAAATTGAAGATTAGTTTCACATGAAAGGATAAACCAAGCCCAATTTGACGATTCAAAGATTGTGAATCTTGTTGAGAGATTGAAAACAGATCTGAATTTTGAGTTTGAATAGGAAGAATGATACACGGTGATTGAAAAAAGAAGTATACGAAATCAATAAATATGATTGAGCAAAGAGATTGCTAGAAAAGTGAAAATCATAACGTAAGTTTTACATCCTAGTAGGAATACGTCGAAAAATATTTTAGCAACTAATAATGTCAAATCAAGTGAGTGAATGTTTAATTTGCCGACGGTCTTAACTATCAGAAATATGCTTAAGGCATATAGTTTGAAGTTTATAGGAATATGAGACCCATGTATAGTTCTATTTGACCTTAGGCATCGCAATCACTATCCTAGTGATCTCATTTGAATATTGTATGAGGAGTTAGATGATAGAAAGATTTGTTTCTTTTTTTTATGATGAGTAAGGCCTACAAATTGTTGAAGGCTAGATTAGGAGATGTTATTTGACAGGGGAAACTGATCAATATTAGAACTTAAGAGATTCGAGAAAGATGAATGAATTAGAAGGATTAACGTCAAAGGCATATACTACAGTAAGAATAGGCATAAGAGTTAAGTGTACTGACACTATACTGATATGAATCATCAAGCAAAAGATAAATTATCTCTGAGAGTATCACCATGCCAAGGTGTGCTTAGGCTCAAATGAAGGGTTAGCTAAACCCGACATGAATAAGTCCGTATGAAATATTTATAAGAAGTAATATTGGTGAAAGATGTCATAAATTCGTAATGTGATATATGAAGTATGTTAACAATATTGATATGATATGATATTGTTGTTATTGACATAGGAAGTGGAAAATAGAGAGTAGTCTGAAGTATATTGAGGAAAACAGATAAGATAATGTGATATCTGAACAAGTTATAGAGGGATTGATTGAATCCGTTAACTAGGGTCATTTGAAAGAAATTATTTGAGTAATGAAGTAAAGTGGAAAATGAAGAAGTACAAGAGGAAGCAAACCCCTACCCCTAGATCAGTCAGGTATGAATTTGGAGGATGAAATTCATTTAAGAGGGGGAGAAATGTTGGCCCCCAAATTTCTTTCTTGATGAATAAGTACGATTTACATCAATTATAAGATCTTTAAGAAAGTTATTCAGTTAATTATTATGTTGACATTAGAAAGATTATACGATATGGGTTGATTGAATTAAAGTGTTAAGGTTATAAGGATGTTCAAGGGTGCTTTTGGCAAGACAATTAAGGATAAAGAACATAAGACATATAAGGAAGGGTAAAATGGACATTGCGAAATCCTTAATGGTATAAAAGGGGAGAAGATTTGTTGTCTTAGAGGAGAGAAGAAGCTAATTCGTGGATGAGAAGAAAGAGAAGAGACAGAAGCCCGAAAAAGAGAAGAGAGAGAGAAAGAAGAGAAAACAAGCTAGGGTTTTAATTTTCAAAGCCTTCAAAAGAGATTTTGAGGTTGTTCAAGAAGGGAAAAAGGTAGAGGAAGAGAAGAGCTTCCATTTAAGTCAAGGATCTCTTCACTTAGTGAAGGATTAAGGAAATCAAGAAAGACAAAAGAAGCAAGGGATCAAGAGAGGCAGAGGAATAAGAGAAGATGCATTTTTGAGCAAGTTTCTAAGCAAGGAAATCAAGATAGGTACATATTTATAGTAGAGTAAATAAGCCACTATTGTTTTTCGTTAAATCAAAGACGTTTACTTATTTCAATTGCTCATAAGTGCTACATTCATTGTTATTGAATGATTTGTGAAATTTGCTACATGAATTGTGTGATGATTTATAAAAAGATTTTGCAAGTGATTTCTGAAAAGATACATGTTTATGAAATCATGCTTTTAAGAATGGTTTTCAAGATATTCATATATCAAATATATGAAAAGCAAGCTTTTGAAAAAGTGCCATTTTGGGCAAGAAGATTGCAAGTCATGAATTATGTGTTATGTGGGTTTGGTTTAGTCCCTTAAGTATGTCAAGCGCACTTTGCCTAAAGGCTTCTCCCGCCTGTCCGCTAGTAGCATGGAGCTCCTTCACGAGCTCCCATAAGTTTACAGCTATGCAAAACTATTTTGTGGGAATGAGATAGTACGTTCTGTTCACGGCTACACAGGACCTTTATGGGAAATATGTAGTACGTTCTGTTTTGGACCTACCCAAACCATTCTGATGTGCTTATGTGCTTATCTATGTTAACAAGTTTGATGCATTCATGTTTTGTAACTTCTGGATTTTGGCTGAAAGCTTAAGAAACATGTGTTATATGAACTCGACGAAAATTTTCGATGACAAATTAAATGATTTCAAAAGTTTTGCTTATCCTTTTATTATAAACTGTTACCCACGAGCTTTCAAGCTTACCCCTTTTTTACCCCATCTTCAGGTGATTGTTAAGAGATCAAGTGATCAAAAGCCTAAGGGAAATTCTCCAAATTTGCTCAATTTGTATTTTTGAGTTGATTTTAGGAAAGCAACAAGTTTATTTGTTCAAAAACCCTTTTGTAATTTAAGACTTTGAGATGATATTGTAATGTGGCTTAGAATGCCATCAAAGACTTGTAAAAACCGTATTCTTTTGCTGTTAAGGAAATTTGAATTGTGAATGGATGAGATTGAGATGATTTTCAGCTTGAACAGATGGTTTGAGCATAAATTGTGGATTTATATATATACATATACACATGTACACCTAAGTGGGATTCATGGAAAGGCAAGACAGGAATTATGATTGATCAAAATATAGTTAGATGAGATGAGACAAATAAGTTGAGATTTGAGAGGTTAATGAAGTCACTCTGGTAATAGAATGGTTAAGCTCAAGACATTCCAAGCTTGCGAAAGGAAAAATTTCAAGCCTTCCATAAGGTAAAATTTGTGTTATGACTTAAGGGCAGAATCTAGATTGATCTACGCTGAATTAGACCAAGTTGTCTTCTAGAAAATTAAAGGTCCTTCCTTTAGCTTTCCAATGATATATAGTATGAAATTTTTGGACCTCTGGATCAAGAGTTATGGTCCTTAGAAAGGGAAGTGCTTAGGAGGGTAAGGATGCATCGTCTGTAAAGATGCATCGTCTACAAAAATGTATCGTCTGTAAAGATCTCACTTCGTCTGTGATGACGTCATTTCATCTGTAAGGATGTATCATCTGTAAAAATGTATCATCTGTAAAGATGAATCGTCTGTGATGACGTCACTTCGTCTGTGATGACTTCATTTCGTATGTAAGGATATATCGTCTGTAAAGATGCATCTTCTGTAAAAATGTATCATCTGTGATGACATCACTTCGTCTATGATGACATTATTTCGTCTGTAAGGATGCATCATCTGTAAAGATGCATCTTCTGTAAAAATATATCATCTGTAAAAATAAATCGTCTGTGATAACGTCACTTCGTCTGTGATGACGTCATACGGTCTTAAGCGTTGCATCATCTTAAGTTGACTTTTCTTCGTCTTAAGTTGACTCTGCTTTGTCTTAAGACTTTGCTTCGTCTGTTTTCTGATTCGTCTATCTTTTATTTCGTCTACTTTTTGTTTCGTTTACTTTCTGCTTATATGACCGAAACTTCTTCTATAAAGTTCCATTTGAGATAGTTCTTGCTTCAAATTAAACTAGAGTATTGGAGCTACAATTGTGTCGAAGAATTCATACTTCATCTGTCTTTTGCTTCGTCTGTCTTTTGTTTCATCTGCTTTTTCACTTTGTCTATGATGACGTCACATGGTCTGTGATGACGTCATATCTTCTTAAGTTGACTTTGCTTCGTCTTAAGTTGACCACCTGAATCGTCTGCTTTCTGCTTCTTCTGCTTTTTGTATTGTCTATTTTTGACGAACTTCGTCTACTTTTTGCTTCGTCTATTTTCTGACGAACTTCATCAACTTTTTGCTTCATCTACTTTCTACTTCTTCTGCTTTTTGTTTCGTCTACATTGCTTCGTCTGCTTTACTTCGTTTGTATTGCTTAGTTTACTTTTTGCTTCGTCTATTTTCTGATGAACTTCGTCTACTTTCTACTTCTTCTGCTTTCTATTTCGTCTGCTTTTTGTTTCATCTGTCTTTCACTTCGTCTGCTTCTCACTTCGTTTGTCTTTTGTTTTATCTGCATTGCTTCGTCTGCCCTTTTGTTTCATCTGCTTTAGATTGGTTTCATCTAATCCTATCATCTGGTCCATTTTTGACCCTTTAGACGATTGAATTTGTCTTCAAGGTCTTCATGAAAGTTGTAGATATTGAAGCCCTCTTTCAGATAATCCAAGGAGCACTTTGATTCGACATCTGTCGAAAGAGTTATGCCTTTTATCCCGAGATAGGTTCAATATGATTAAGATCAAAACCCTATTTGGCCCGATACTACGGTATTAAAAATTGAGGATGAACCGAGGATGACTAATAAGGGTTAAATAGGGATAACCTTGCATGGTAACAAGCACAAGCATACATTCTATAATTAGGAATATTGGGCTCTGGAATCAGGGTCCAACACAGTTATGGTATCAAAACAAGAAAAGGATTCAATGATGGTTAAGGAAACCTTATTGGAATAAGTTCAGTGATTACGATTTCGCAAGAGTTGGGTTCCAGAAACGGTGCCCAATATTTATGGTCTGAGCAAGAGTAAGGTTTTGAAAATGGGACCCGATAGAAATTGCAAGGGTTGTGTAAAGTCTGAAGTGATTGAAAGCGAGAGTAAGAAATAAATGAAGAAGGGAAGTAAAAATTGGGGGGAGGCGGCGGTAAAAGGTAGTGGCAATAGGAAGGAGAATTTTTTCATTTTTATATAAAAATAATAAAATTGCAGTTATTAAAAGAAAAATTGGAAATGTTAAATGAAATGAAATAAAATTCGTAACTAGAATAAAACAAACTTAACAAAACAAAATAAAAATGAGAAATACTAAAATAAATAAATAAATAAAAATAAAACTGAAATGAAGCTTGAAATTTTTAGGTTGCCCCTAAATGTGCTTCTTTTAAGTCATTAGTTGGACGTGTGTATCGACTTACCTGATTAGAGATAGGTTAGGGTTACTAGCTCTATCTCTTCCACATGCTCAACTGAAGAGTTTTCTTAATATGGCTTCAAACGGTGTCTACTAAATTTAAATACCTTGGAAGTATCTAAACTTTGAATTTCTACTGCACAATGAGAAAAAACATTAGTAACAATAAATGGCCCGAGCCAGTGAGATCGTAATTTCCTTGGAAATAACTTAAGCTTTGAATGATAAAGAAGAACTTTTTGTCCTATTGAAAATTGTTTCCGAGAAATCATTTTATCATGAAAAGCTTTAGCTTTTTCCTTATAAATTTTTGCATTTTCATACGCTTCATTATGGATCTCTTCTAACTCTTGCAATTGCAACTTCCTATTGTTACTAACTTCTACTTGATCTATATTCAACTGCTTCATAGCCCAGTAGGCTCTATGTTCTATTTCCACAAGTAAATGACAAGGCTTATCGAAAACTAACATGTATGGCAACATGCCTATTGGAGTTTTATAAGTAGTCTGTTACGCCCACAAGGCATCATCTAATCGTAAGCTCTAATCTTTTTTGTTTGGATTCACCACTTTTCCAGTATGGACTTAATCTATCTATTAGACACTTCAGCTTGTCCGTTTGTCTGCAGATGATAGGTTGTAGAAACCCAGTGTATGACACCACGTCTCTTCATCAAAGTCACAAAAATCTTATTGCAAAAAATGGGTTCCTTGATCACTAATGATAGCTCGAGGCCTTCCAAACCTGACAAAAACGTTAGATTTAACAAAATCTATAATAGTTTTAACATCTTCAGACAAAGTAGCCTTAGCGTCAACCCATTTCGAAACGTAATCCATAGCAAGCAAAATATAATTCTTACCAAAGGAAGACTGAAAAGGACCCATAAAGTCTATTCCCCAGATATAAAAAATCTTACATACCAAGATGTTAGTAAGTGGCATTTGATCTCTCGATCTCAAGCTACCTGTTCTTTGACAACGATCACAAGACTAGTAAAATATGTAAGAATAATATGTAAGAATCATAAGATAGCTTAGGCCAAAATAATCCACATTCAAGAATTTTTGAGCTGTTCTTTTGGGACCAAAGTGTCCCCCACACAAAGATGAATGACAGAAATTTAATATGGAAGGAATTTCATCATCTGTAACACATCTTCTAACAATCTGATCAGCACAAAATTTCCAAAGATGAGGTTCATCCCAAATTTAATATTGAGCCTCTCGTTTAATTTTATCTTTTTCAGTTCTAGATAAATCACTAGGTAAGGACTTAGTTACCAAGAAATTAGCTATGTTAGCATACCATGGAATTACCTGTTGAATTGCGAAGAGACTTTCATCCAAAAATTCGTCTTAGATAACATCAAATGCATTGGTTGGAATGATCCTACTAAGATGATCGACCACCAAATTTTCAGTTCCTTTCAATCTCAAGTTTGCTTCTTTGTTAGTCACCAAATATTTTAGAGCTACAAGGCCTGAATAAATGATCACATTCATGCCCCATAAGTAGGACTGAAACTTTTCCAACCTAAAAACTACAGCCAAAAACTCTTTCTCCATCATGGAATAATTCGTCTGAGCATTATTAAGTGTCATTATGGAAGTGTAGTAAATGACATGAGGTACCTTGTC
>JANIIA010000007.1:3864475-3878218 GCA_027478495.1 Erythroxylum alaternifolium | reverse complement strand
TATCCAAAATGTACAAAAATTGCCAAATCACATTTAATACACTCTAATTAAATCCATCATTTCCATATATAAACCAACTTACCCGGAAATGCTAATGAATGTATGTACAATCATATGAATGTGCAAAATAAATGTGTATGTCACAATTAACTTATGCATGACATGCATTTTTCTAATCTCGCAATACTTTCTCATAAATTACTATTCTAGCCTTAACATGGGTATCTGAATGTTACAACTCCAGTACCTAATCATTGGCACAGGATATCTCCGGGTCTCAGTATACCCTAGTATCTGCTCCGCAGACAGATACCTAGCTATCACCTCGTTCATATCGACACAATCTATCAATCTAAGACCATCGAATGTAAAATATCCTAAGCAAGCCACCGATTCTTGATTTTTACCAATTATTTACAACTTATTATCCACCAATCTCTATTTAATTAACACATTTCCTGTCAACCTAACAACCAATACACCTCAAAAAATGTAACAAAATATAACTATGAAACACCTTATACTACATTAATTATATGATAATTAAAGTAAATATAATTCATGTATGTAATTATTAATCATTAATTAAATTAATGACCAATTCAAAATATAATTTATTCATAACAAAACGATACTTAATTTTAAGTGTAAAGTTCAAGGTTATTCTTACCTCGATTTCGGATTCAATTAATTGATAATCCTAATTACTCCTTAATCAAATTTTCGGACCTAAAATTTACAAAATTCTATTAGACTAATTTACGAAAAATTTCTAACCCAATTATTATTAATAATCCAACATTATTCTCTCTTCTAATTTATTCCTAATTATAAAAATAGTATTCTTACTAACCTAACCCCCATAATTACCAAAATACCCTTAACTAATTAAAAGTCCTATTTTATCCTTATCTATTTCAATTAATACCAAAAATACCCTTCATGCAAGTAAATTCCAGATTTAACCTTCACTTTTTGCATTTCCTATTTTGCTCCTACAAGCAACTTAAATTTCCAAAAGATGTCATTGCCTTTATCCTCTCTTCTTCTTCTCTCTTCTCTTCTGCCCCATTTTCTCCACTTTTATCCCATCATGCAACTTTAATTATTGTCTCAAACAACCTCAACATGCAAATCAACTAGAAACTAGTATAAGATGATCAAAATCACAAAAAGATGACATAATATAGCTGCTGAAATTTTTACCTAAGTGTAAGACACTAGGGAGTTGTCAACCTCCACAACTCTCTCTAATTTTTCTGCAAAACAAACAAAATGAGGGAAATCTATGAGAAAAGTGTTACATACAGATGAAAATTTTTGTGTTTTAAACACAGTTACCAGTTGGGAATGAAGAGAAAATGAAGAAGAAATGGTGTTTTTGTTAGTGTTTAAGGCATTTTTCATATTTGTGTTTGTATGCAACTTAATGGTTTGTGGGTTGGGCTAGGCTATTGGGTAAGTTTTTAATTTACTGAGTAGGCTTTATAGTATAAGTAACACCATTGAGTTTATATTCCTTACAATAAGACATAGATTTTGTTTGTGGCATATAGTTAACATATTAACTAAGAAATTTGATGCTCATAAGAGTCATAAGAAGTTAAAAGATATATTTATGGACATTATCTTTGATACCACCAAAACTAAAGAATTTGTGACTAAGTGAAATGAAATAGTTGTATAGTTTAACTTGAAACATAATTCACAGGTTTAGTGACCATTTGATGACCACCTAATATAGGTTCCAACGTATTTTGGTATGCATTTTTTGGCAAGAATGTCAACGATATAAATAAATGAGCTATGAATGCTTACTTTAATAGCCATATGCATGTTTATAGCATACTGAGATAATTTATTAAGTATTATGATAAAATAATCAGGAAAAAAATTAAGCGTGATATGAAGTTTGATTATTTGTGTGTGATGAGTAGTGTATCCTTGTTTATGCAATTTAATATTTAGGAGGAATTTAAGAAGGTTTATAATAATAACTTGTTTTATATTGTAAAAGACAAACTAACAAGTGTCGCGTATCACAAGGTGAGCAAAACCTGGACTGAAGTAGAATAGCAAATTGTACAAGGTAGGGGGGATGAATAAAGGGTGCAATATTCGTGAGAACTATACATAGTTACATAAATGACTTTACCCCACTAGTAAAATGCAGATGCAAGTCTGTTTAAAATTTTTAGTTAAGGTAAGAACGAAGATGTTCCTAAATATTTGTTCATAAGGAGGTGACATGAAAATGATGTTAAGTATCATATCAAGACAGAGATTAATAACACTCTAAGAGAATGATGGTATTGGAAAAGAAAATTATAATCAACTTTCTACAAGGTGCTTGATTACTTGAGAAATAACAAATCAAACTTTAAGTATTTATATAATATGTAAGAAGAAATCACTAGAAAACTTACAAGTGATACTACAATTAGGGTTCAGATTCTCTGTATTCAATACTCTATTTTAACGTTATTCTATAGTACTAAAAACGACGTTATTTTATATTTATTTATGCCCAAAATAACGTCATTTTTTGTGCAGAATAGGATATTAAATATAGTAGATCCCTTGCAATATGTAAATAAAAATACATATTGGTAAATATTAATTTCATAAATTAAAAGTTATATTATTTTTTATGATATTGTTAAATGATTGATTATATATTCCTATTTATTTATTTAATTTTTTAAAGAAATGTTTATTTGAATTTTTTAATGATATTATTTAAATGTTTTTATTTACTTATTTAAATGCATTAATTCCATTTAATTATTATATAAACGATGTTGTATGATTTTATGATATTTATATGTAAGTTGTCATGAATATTTGGATTAAACATTTATGAAAGTATTGATTTATTCGGGAATATATATATATATATATATATATATGATTCCTTGAAACGTAGGATGAAAGATAATCAATTGTAAGATGAAACAATAGAAGACTTCGACATATAAATGAAAATAAATACTCCAAGTGGGATGACAATGAAAGAATAGAAATATGACGCAGACCATATTTGCTAGTGTTGGTTGTCTTTGGAATCAAACTTTTAATATTAATAAACTTTGCTTCAGCCTATTCGAAATATGAAGTTCAGTGACATTCCTATCTTTGAATCGTATTTACGCTCTTATTGTCAATTTCAAAGTTCTTTCGCTTGGGATCCAACCTCCACGAGCTTGCAAGGTAGGAAATTACTTTTTTTTTTAAAAGAAAAAAGGGATATTTCGAGCTTACACATGGTTAGGAAGTAGAATTTTTTAAGGTAAAGATTAAATATTTTAAAACAAGTTCGCAATAAGGTGAGCAATTCAAAAACCAAAGTTAATACAAGACCACCAAGAAGTGAACTAGATACAAAGGGGTAATGAGCAGTAAATGAATAGACAAGTTAAGACTCCTGAACGGATTGAGAAGTTCTAAAATGGGCTGGGAAGTTCCAATATAGCTGCACGGTCATACTATGTAGGGAGTTCCCAGAATTAAGGTAAACCTCAGTGAGCCTGATTGCAGACGTCAGTGCTGTCCTGAGGGTTGTTGATTTACTTGATGGATCTGAAACCAAAGGCCATTCGAGTTGAATTTCCCGAGAGCCCTTGCGAACATCTAACTTTGTTTTGCTTATCCCTTGGAGTAGAGCAGATTTGCCTTGATATTAGTAGTTGGAGCAACCTGCTGTAGTGATGTCCTTACAAACATCAGCTGACTGCCATAGATGGACTTAAGGAATTTGCTAATCCTTTTGCCAATAGGAAGTAGAAATTTCATTTAACTATACCATTCTTTGACGGAAAATGACTATTATTTGATTACATATATATGTGTGTGTATGTACAGTCTTCAATAGTTTTCAGCTACTTGGTAAAGAAAACTATTGTGTGAAAATGATATGTCAAAGAATAGGCCGTTTCAGGACTTTTCGATTCTGAAAGCAAAATCCATTGTGTACGTTATAGAGAAGTACAGCAAGTTCTCCACCGAATAGTCTACAGCATGTATATATTGCAATAACTTATGATGAAACTTGCGAGTTTTAGGTTATGGAAGAATTAATCATGACGAGCGATGCCACCTATACCAAATTCAACCAAACCCTAGCTTTTTTTTTTCTTTCTTTTTGATGATTGCAAATCCCAAAATGATCTTATATGAGTCAGAAAATTTCAGGAAATTAATTTTCCAAGAGGCAAAGGAAACTGAGTGTTCAAGAAAAGGAAAAATCAACTTGAACAACGTCTCTAAAACTTTCCAGTGATTGATCATCTACATGAAAGCAGCAGAAATGGTACGTGAGAAAGCACGATATTGGCACGGCTCAATCAGATTAAAGAACCCAAAAATGAATACCATGGGAGGTTTAATCTGATTGAGCCATTCCAACATCACCACTTTCTTTAATCTTACCACATGAAGATGACAAGATGATGATTTGATCAAGAATCAAGCACGACCATTTTGGCAGACATCCATTCCAGGGTGACTGGGGTTGATTACTTGATTATGAGCAGAAAGAGAGACATGGAGAGACTGAAGAGTTGCATCAGGAACCAACATTAAGATGGATGGAGTCCTGGTGTTAGAATGATCAAAACAACTGGTTAGTATATAAGCAAAAGAAGCAGGAAAAAATAAGATGGATATAGTCACAAGAAATCCAGAAATGGTTGAGATGTCAAAGTCTTAATCCCTCCTGTGGAAGAACCACGTTTTTATATAAAATTTGCATTACGTCTCCCCTACCAATACTTAGTTGTTGATGACTTTGGCATTAAGTATACCAAAAGCTTCTTTTGCTCTTTGAAAATTTTGTTTTACGTGTACTAATTAAAATAAGTTATATGATAATAAATATTTATATTAAGATGTATCTCAAAATTTCAATTTATACCAATAGTATTGATCAATACATAAATGAAATTCGAAATATCAAAAATATGGAATAGTAATTATAAATTATAAAAATTAAAATTTTTAGATTAAAATTAACTATAAACATAAAATAAAATATTTTTATGTTAATTTAATAAATTAAGTATAATTTAAAATATTTTTATTTTAACTATAATAATAAATTAAATTTAATTTAATTTAAAATATTTTATTTTTATTTTTGATTCAACTAATAAACTAAATTGTCAACTTGGAATCATTCTTTCGTACTAGCTCTTAATTTAAAGTTACAGACCCAAGCAATGGTCTAAAATAAACAGACTTTTCTTTCATTGCTGCGGTCCCTTATTGCAATCTCATCTTTTGCCACCAATCAGTGAATACAGATGTTGATATATTTCATTCTTCTATGGAACACTGGATTTCTTGCCAGTACAATTAGTGCACGCTAGTCACAAAAAAGATTCAGTTGCACCTTCTTGATTTTGATACGCGAGTATCCTCATCCTCCTTAGCTTGACAAGTTGCCAAAATTACAGCTACATAGAGGGAGTATCTTTATTAAATGGCTCACAGCTAGCATTCCGATTTCTTGACTTCTGCAAGATTAATGCGGTAGATAACTTTTCATGTAAACATTATTGTATGTATTATATTTTTTATATATTATGAGATGCTTTCCTCATGTAATTTTTTTTTTTTGGGGAAATCACTCGATATCTGGTGCCACATGAACAAGCCACGAATCCAGATTCAAGCTGGGTAGAAATAGAAAAAGAACATTCGTCCAAAACTCTTAAGTTTAGTAGAAAGTAGATCAAGAAATATGAAGAATAATTCCATACAATACTATGGACATACATTGGCAAATTGGTTTCAATATTTTAACATCCCATGTATATGATTTTGGTTTTTTTTGTACAATGGAAATAAAAATACAACATTGTCGCAGTGTTCGGCAATATAAAGCGCTTTGCAGATCCTTGCGGACGAAATCCTCCATTTCTGATGGCGACTCCTGCAGAACATACAATCCTGGGCTTGGGTGTAGTGCTATTTTGGCCAAGCTGACCACACTCTGATTACCTTCCTTGTAGACGTGTTGAAGCTGAACGTCCCAAGCTCGCAGTAATAACGCATGGGTAACTTGCACCAAAAGATTTGAGTCAGTCAAAATCAATGTAGAAGAAGATAGGATGTTTATTACCTCTAATGAATCTACTTCGAGGACGATGCGGCGATATCCAAAGTCCCATGCCAAATTGAGACCATCATGTACCCCCCAAAATTCAGCAATTGAAGGCAAGCACCCACCAATATGCTTCATAAAGCCACCCCTCCAGTGGCCTTTAGAGTCCTTTAATAAAGCCACCTCTCCAGTGGCCTTTAGAGCCCTTTAATAAACCACCAGCAGTGGCAACGGTCAATTCATGGTGAACCGCTCTGTTTGTATTTAATTTGACCCAGCCTTCATTTGGCGGCGTCCATCCAACTAGGTTCCCAAAAGGTAAACCCTACACTCCAATAACTCGATCGGCCACGTCTAGTGCCTTAACAATCCAATAGACATAGTCCATGACGATTCCATGGCCTACGACCGGCCATACAAAATCAGCCTCGAAGAGACTTCTATTGCGCCACTGCCATAAGTACCAACAAGAAACCCCATATATTCGTGCCCACTCCCGCAATGGCCCTTGATCGACTTTAGTCAGATTAGAAACCAACCATCGCATCTCATCCTATTAGAAGAAACGTTGATCAATCACGTCAGAGTGAAAGCCCAACCAGAAGGCTGTGACAATCCCGAAGTGCATGCAAGGTTATCTCTTCAAGCCCACAGAAGGAGCTTATATTGTCCGTGGATAAATGGCGAGCAACACGCTGTTGGTTAGTCGATAGCTTCTTGTTAGCAAGCAGCCAGAGAAACGAACAAATGCATTAGGGTCCTGGCCATTTCCATATCGAATTCCAAAACTTATGGTCAGTCTTCGGTGCATATTCTTTAATTAACTCTTAAGCGGATGCTACTGTGAATCCACCATGTTTGCTTGGACCTCAGAGTGGTTTGTCCTCTCCCAGGCCATCATGCAGGGGTCTAATGGCCGCAATAGCTAGGCACAGTGTAGAAGGAAGATAATTTTGGAACAGGTGCCATTTTCAATTCCCCTCCTCATGAACATAGTCATGAATTTTCATAGAAAGCATGTGTTCAGGGGGTTAAGATAACATCGTAAGTAAGAGTAGTTCCTAATCCCCCACCCAAGGGTCCAACCAGAAGTGAACACGACAACCATTGCCTAGTTTCCATTTAAGCCCTTGGCAGACGTATTGCCACGTAGCGGATATCCCCCTCCAGATGCTGGAAGCCCCTTTCCTTTCTAGTGCGTGTGGGAGGTGGTTAGCATCAAAACGATATTTGGCCTAAAGTATTTGTACCCATAGAGCTGAGGGCTTAGTAAGCAACTCCCATCCCAGCCTAGTAAGTAAAGCGTCATTGGAGGAGCGAATTCTTTTAATCCCAAGGCCCCCTGCTTCCCAGTTAACTAAATGTAATTTGCGTTCTCAAATAAAATTCCTCATTGGAACTTCCAAATCATCGCATAATTTCCTAGGCAGTCGCACTGTTTGCATCGTATAGATGGGTAAAGAGGAGAGCAGTGATTGAGTTAAAGTGACCCTTCCTGCAAGAGACAACACTCGCGTGCTCCAACCTGTAAGCTTCTGTTGTGCTTTGTCTAGTATATACTAATAGGTCCGCCTTGATAGGCGTTCGTGAACTAAAGGAACACCTAGATATTTGCCCAGATTATGATTGCACTGCATCTTGTCACGTCACACATCGGATAGGCAACGAGAAAGGTCCTGACTTATAAGCGTGGGCGCTGCATACTCCATTAGGTGCATCTTTTGGAGAGAGGGTAATGGATACGTGACAAGTGGTATCAGAGCCAACCTATTCCCGATTCTGATGTTCCGCCAAGCGCCCCTCAGGGTGGGGTAAGCAGGGGGCCCCACCTGTGACGAGGGCGTCACAGGATTGAGTAGGGAAGAATGTCACATCCCACATCGGATAGGCAACGGGAAAGATCCTGGCTTATAAGTGTGGGCGCTGCACACCCCATTAGGTGCATCTTTTGGGGAGAGGGTAATGGACACGTGACAATCTGCATCGCATGACTGATCCTTCACACTGTATCCCTAGTAACATTCTTTGAGAAGAATATGCGGGTTTTATCAGTGCTCACTTTCTGGCCTGAAGCCGTGCAAAAATTCTCCAACACCCTTAAGACCACCTGCCCTTGGGAGTCCGTTGCCTCAGCATACAGAACGAAATCATCTGCAAAGAAAAGATGGGATATGGAGAGCCCATGAGTACTCAACTTAACTAGTTTCCAACGCCCTTGAACCACCTCATGCGTAATAAGGTGCCCCAATCGTTCCATACACAAGACGAAGAGATAAGGTGAGATCGGATCTCCCTATCGAATACCTCGTGAGGGTAGAAATGAATCAGTTAACTGTCTATTCCATGCGACTTGCATAGAAACTGTCGTCACACACTTCATAATGACTTGTAAGAAACACTCCGGTAATCCAATGTCCTTGAGAGTATCTTGAGTAAAATCCCAACACATTCTATCATAGGCTTTTTCTAAATCCACCTTTATAGGAAAATACTCGGTCTTCCCTTGTTTCCGTTGCATCGAGTGGAGCACCTCTTGGACAATAATAATATTATTAGTTATATGCCTTCTAGGTAAAAAACTGCACTGGGTAGTCACCACGAGCTGAGCAAGATACGGGTTCAAACGATTCACAAGGAATTTCGAGAGGGTCTTATAAATCACTGAACACAGACTGATATGAACACAGAAAGCCTTTCAGGAGTATGAAGACCGAGGTCTCTCTTTCATGCATCTAGCCCCTGTCCTTGATGAACTTACCACCACTTTAGTAACTAAAAGTGCCGGTGTCCATATGTAATGACCATAGCCTAATCTTGTCCATGCGAAAAAAAAGGAATAGGAGAACAAAATGGAATAACTAGGAATACGAGGTAAGGCAAGGTTGGGAATGAGTTGGCGAAGAACAATGATTCAGTATCACATTTCGTTCGTGCGTACAAGTGTGAAAGATACCTCATGCATGAAGTTGTCAACTCCTTACAATATCATAAGCAGCAAATAACTAAATTACATCTTCCCACCAACCCTAGGGAATCTCTATATTCCCAGTACAGGTTACGAATCTATAGAGAAACTCTTGTCTTCATAATACAGTTAAATACTTCTATTTACAATACAGTTCAAGAATTCTCAAGTGTATACACGGTATGCTTCGCCTTGACCAGCAACGGACAAGAGTACCCAAAATGATGGGTTACACAAGTTACATACACCATAAGATGTTAATTTGAGACTTCAGGAACCCTTGTGTACAGACACCCTGTTTGTTGGTGATACAGACCATAAGATGTTAATCTATCCCCTGAAATGGAAAATCTTCACTCATATGAGGGAACAATCAAATAAGCCAGAAGCAAATGCCAAATACAGTGAACTATCAAACAATCCTCTGGGTACATTCGCAGCACAATTTCGAGAAATGCCCCCTTGTGACTACTATATCTCATTTCAGTGACTTCCACATGCAGCCCTTTTAACACCCAACAAAATCAACTAACAAAAGATAAAGTAAAAGAGAAGCTTGATTTAATGTCCTTGAACCGTTTATTCCCCTGAGAAGGAAACTGTGTTTCACTGCTATACACAAATGGCAGCCTAGAGCATCAGATAGAAATGCCCAAATTCTTCTTCAAATTCTCCACCTCTAGATATATAGTTGAGTAAGGCAAAAATTCTGACAAATAACTTTTGCTGTGGCCATTAATTGCAACAGCAAGTTTAGGAATTTCCAAGGTCTCTTCATGGGTCAAAGACCTAACAAACCTTGCTGGATTACCCGCCCAAAGTTCACCTGATGGAATTCTTCTCCCAGGGGGAACAACAGAACCAACCTCAACGATAGAGTGTGTCTCCACCAAAGAACCTTCCATAAGTATAGAGTGTTGCCCGATAATGACCTCAGGCTCAATTGTGACAGAACGCAGGAGAGAATATGCACCAATAGTCACATTTCTTTCAATAGATGTCCCTGATGGCAGTCCTGATACATGAAATATTAAAAGTATTAGTGTTGGCACCGAGGATTTGAAGATGGAGTTGTGTATTTGCATTCCTTGAATGAGTTATTTCAGTTGACACATAATGCTTACAACTTGTTCATATGATAGGAGCTTATGAAGCAGAATAAGAAAATCGAATTTGGTAAGAAGGGCTTTGGCAAGGCCTGTGAAAATATGAGAGGTATCTCCAGATAAACTCACACATTAACAGTAAAATACCAGTCACAGGACATTACAAACAGATATGTATAGTCTATTCATATGCAACAGTAGATTGGAAGCGCTACAAAGGAAGTAGATGAGTGCTCAATAGATGGCAAATTATTACCTTAGAGATCTACTAAGATAATTTGTGGCCTAACGAACCAACCATGAAGGCTTGTAACATTTCTGCATTTTTTTTTTCGAATTTGAAGAATTTTGTGACATCTGTCTTGATTCTTCAAAACTTAATAGATAAAAAAATATAAAGGGCAATACAATGGAAAAATTAAGCATCCAAGCTAAAATAATTGGCTTCATCCTTATTCCTTTTAGCATGTTGCTGTATATCCTTCATTAGCACAATGAGGGGTCTACATAGCAAACAAAGTGGCCGTTCAGCCCAGCAGGATCAGCCATCCCGAAAGATAAGTTGCCAAACTCTTACTCAACATCTCACATCAATAGGAACGAGAAACCACTAAGATTTGGTTATATCCCTTTCAACTAGTATAAATGGCTACAAATGACAAACTTTCATTCATCTATCTAGAACCTCCCAAGACAATGAATTCTGGATGAAATTTTCAATACATCTTTTCCTTCAGCTATTGATATCAACAACAAAACTTCACTTACCAATTGAGAAACCACCCAGACAATGAATGCTTGATCAAGGTTTCAAGCACATATTCATGACAAACAAACATGCACAAATCTCCACACAGACCCACACATACATAGACAAAAGTCCACTATTGTTAGGTAACTATGTAAGTTAATAAGCGTGAGTGTGAAACGACTCTAAGTAGAGAGCAGTAGCTTCTTCACATGGGAACCCCTTTACAAGCTCCGGAAGACTTCCGAGAGTTATTAGTTATTACTAATCTGCCAAAAGTTATCCACCTTATCCCATAGACTATTATTTTATATCTACTTATCCTAACAAACTTCCAACAAATAGATATCTCCTACTAACAACCTGAATCCCTAAAATATATCGATATCTAACTACTACTTTCAGTCTATCTTCTTCTTCCGTGTATAAACTAACCACTCTCCTCCTTTGTGACCATTATTCCTAACAACTATCCACTTACACATGGGTACAATGGCACATGTTGAAAGTAGAAAATACCATAGAAAAGAAGATAAGTACTGTTATAACTCAATTACCCAAATATCTGACTCATATAAATCATATTCTAATTACCATTGTCTGCTTCGCAACACAAATCGTCTTGACAGTACATCTATGATTTCAGCAAACAGACCCACTTCCACTACACAAAAGAATGTAACTTTAAGGTCACTGCATCCTAACATTTCAGTCACAAAGGCAGTCTTTGTACCAATGCCAGGGCCAGGCTTCACAATTTGAGAATGAAAAATCCAAAATGCAGAAATTCATTAACTGATGATTTCTAATAAGATTGACATCTTATGCAGTCAGTAAACTTGCTTGTCTTCGGGTAGAGCTATAAGCTCTCTGATGAAATTAAAAAAAAAGCTAATAACTTGTTGGTGTTCTAAGTAAACGTACTTGGATGATACTAGTATCCTGAAAATAGATGCTATTATGGGAACAGAGGCCCATGCTATACTGCTTTACTCTTTCCTTCCATTTCTCTTTCTCTTTTTCTATTTGACATTTCAGGAAGTCTACATCTAATCGTCCCAGAATAATACATATGAAACATTCAGGTCTCTTAGCACTTTGGTAATAAAGACCGTGAGAAGTGGGCTAATATGGAGAGTAGCATGATACCTAACTTGAAACACCGCTACTGAATGCCATTACTCACTCTTGTCACTCAAAACTAGATTTTGATCATTCCTTAACTAAAAAATGAAAATGAAAAGAAAAACAACGGATCTATGATCCGTGTGGAACATGTTACCTGAAACCTGACTTGCCTACAATCTTTTATCAAAGAGGCTCAAAATCAGTGCTTGCTCTATGTACCATGGCCCCAACTATTACCCAAAAATGATTTCCCAATACAACTGATCAGCAAACCTCTACGATGTTACAACTTTCGTTGGAAAACGATCAAATAACTCGGACTAACAAATTATTATTTCACGTATGCTTGTATTTTACAACATTTAACGGAAACTGGGCTTAATTTCAAATAAAGACATGAACCCAACATCGAAAACTCAGCCAAAAGCGCAAACTAACAATTCAACCAATCATAAACCATCCACGTAATACAAAGCACCAAACTTTTGCCAAAAGATATAAATTCAACACAAAATCCCCAACAGGAAAGACTAAACCCCGAACCTGTAGGCGAATTCCACGCGGCGTGAATAACACATCGCTCCTGAACATTGGAATAAAACCCGACTGTGATCTTATTGAGATCGCCCCGGAGAACCGGCCCGTTCCAAACGGACACTCCGTCCCACACCGTGACCTGACCCGCAATGACCACATTTGGCGCCACGTAGGTGCCGACGGCGACCTTTGGGACCCACTGGCCCAATGGGATTATCTGCCGCTGACCTCGGTAGTCCCACTTCACTCGATTGGCCTAAGGCGTTATTGATTTAGCCGACGATTCGATGGGAAGAGAACCGCTCAGGAGGTGGCGGTGCTGAGTGATTGCAGAGGCTGGTTAACGAGGCATTTTGGTATTAAAAAGACCTTAGATATATTACACGAGCATTTCTACTAATCCAATATGAAACATGATGTAAACAAGCTAAGTGAAAAAAATGCCTCGTAGTTGGTATACTCTTTTACTGTGCCTAATCAACATTGGATTGACATATCTATGAACTTGTATTAGGTTTTACCTAAATCTCACCGTGGTAAGTACAATATATCTATCACACATTGAGTTTGTGTACAATAGAGTTGTGTGTTCTACTGCATTTTTTAATGTTGCTGACTTATCTTTATTTGATATAGGCTATTCGAAGACAAATCCTTTTGAGGAGATAGAGAACAATGAAATAACTTGTATCAACACTCACCGATCCATTATAAAACATTAGAGGTCATATAACAAGAGCAAAAACTAAGTGCATGAAAGAGGCTTTGCAAGGGTTGATCATAGACATTCAAGATAATGTGACTCTTATCGAAGATTCTAAGGCATTATCAAGATTAATTATTTATCTTCATGCCCAAGATAATTGACACAGCCTAACGCATGAATATGCAAGAATGACCTACATGCTTGTTTTTATTAAAGCCCAATCTGCAAGCCTAATCTGCATATTTACTTTTTGAAAAGGTAAGGTTGTAACTTGTAAGATTAGATGACAATTTTGTATTTTTGACCTTATCAAATTTAAGGCTGATTAAGGTTGATTTGTATTCATTAGTTAAGGGGTCGTTTTGTTCCACTTCTGTTTTTCTGTTGTTATTTTTGGTTTATGTTTACTATTTTTGGTTTCTGTTTTTTTAATTAAAAAAACAAAAAACT
>JANIIA010000007.1:3805693-3828793 GCA_027478495.1 Erythroxylum alaternifolium | reverse complement strand
TTTTTTTATTTTTACAAACCTAAAACGGCAACAAACTTATCCAAACATATTTTTAACCACCGTTTCTTTTATTTAAAAAATGACAACCAAAAACTGAAAAAAAAACGAAACCAAACAAAAATAGTCAACAATTACAAGACAATTAATAAGTTTATTTCCCTAATTTTTTTGATCTTGCACTCAACAAAAAGGTAGAATTGCCCATCCCAAGCATCCCTCACACTCCGGCCCGACAGAATAGTAGAGGAGTAAATCACGGTTTAATCTCACACAGTTTTTCAAAAAGGGGACCCCGTATTTGGTGAGCACAAAGAACTATCACATTGGATGAAACTCTCACACTGTCGCTGCCGAAACTCGAACCTGAGACCTTACACTCAATAATCTCCCTTAAGACCAGTTGAGATACCCATATGGCTTTCTCTTCTAACGCTTTCTTTGAGGCTTTACATCCTAGGTAGTTGCTCTAATGACAGTAATAGCCATTCAAGTCAATTTATGCTAAAACAAATTGGAGAATGTCCATCACAACACAATAAAGAAGCTAAAGCAAAAAGCATATCACTTTTAATTCACATCATACGTCTGAATCACCAGATGCTAACAAACCACCCAAACCCAAGAACCAGAATCACAGAACTCCTTCTCTTCCCCGTGTTTCTACCGTAAGAAATGGTCAAAAGGGGAAAACTATTAAAGGGTTTTTATATCAACATACAAAGTTAAAGGTGAGCATCATCTCTGTTTGCCATGAAAAATCAATCTTACCACTTGAGTTCGTGCAATATGCTCATAGCACAAATGTAACCCATCCCCAAGACACACACGTTGATCCCGTCTTACTTTTGATAATCTTTTGTATTAGGAGTGCAATAGCCACTCCTAATACAAGGAAAAGAAGTATCACATTTGGGGTCTAACGGGCAACACCTTTAATGGGAGGGCCCAACGAGCAATACCTCCTATAAATGGCTCAATAGAATAACGAATAAAACTTCCAATTGTCCCGGACTCTTACAAAGACTGCAACAACACGGTATAGAATTGAATTTAGGACCTAGCACATGCCAAGTTTCACTCTCATCCATCCGGCCACAGCTCTCGAGCATCACTAAGTTATTTAATGGTAGAATACTAGAATTAAGACTCATCTTTTGTGACACAATTAACTAAGTAGGAATTTCTGTTCTTAATTTTGGAAGGTATTTTCACAAATTGATCCTTTTATGATATTAATCTTCTTATAAATTACGAACAAAATAGATAAAATTCTTCTTTTAAAAGCACTAACTATAAGATTCAAACTTCAATTCTCTTAATTAAGATATAACCCACTTATCATTATTATTAAGTCAAGGAATTCTAATGTACAAAGTTCCTGTTTTGCGAGGGTTAAAGAAGAGACATCAATTTTAGGTAGCTTTTTTTATATTTTTTACAAAAAGTTATTTCCGGTGACTCAAACTTGTAATCTTTTGGTTACAAATAAATAACTTTATCGCTTACCATTATTATTATAATAAATAAATAAATTATTTGTAGATAGGGATGAAAATGGGCTAACTACTGCCAATTTTTTAAAAATATTTTTTAAAATTAAAAATATAGAATAATTTATTTTTTTAAGTGAGTCCCAATTTAAGTTATCTAGGTCCAATCTTACTCGAAGCTCAATTCACGAAGTTGTTTTTACTTAGAATAATTGAGCTTCAAGTTAGTATAAACTTAAGCCTAGCCTATAGGTCGATCTATTACAAACAATTAAATTTAAGCATGTGAGTTAAGAATTGACAGCTCTATCTATAGATATGTCTTGATTAGTCAAATTTAAAATAATCTTTATTAAAAAAAAAGGAATCATTTTATATTCTGATAATTTGAAATAAAAAAATCCGTTATACCAAAGTATTGGATCTTTTATAAGATCCTTTAACAGATTATTATATTCTTCCAATTATTAGCGGAAGGAAAGAAAAAAGGTTGTGTGCATTGTTCCTTCCTCTCTGTACTTGAGGTAAAAAGATGAAACTTCACTTTCCAGATGCAACATGGAAAAGCAATCTTGATGGTACTTTCCTATGCTTTGTTCTTCTCTTTACCAGAAAAGCTAAAGAGTAAGTGGGAATTCTGAAAGCCATCACATACCAACATGATCAATTTGGGGTAGGAATTCCAGTCTTCAAGAATAAATAACAGGAAAGTGGTTCTGTTTCCCTCCTTGATTTGATCTAACCATTATCTTTGAACGAACACTTGTTTGTCCCAGTCAATATTTTTACTCTTTATAATCCGATAAGATACAGCATATTTTCATATCGGAAATTTGTCAATATACTGACTAAGAAAGCATCTATGGAGCTGTAAAGATAGAAGTAAGAGGATAAGAACACTTCTAGGAGACTTATCTCCATGTACCTACCAAGAACAGGTGAATAAGATGGGTGCCTTTCTAAAATATCTCGCTGAAGATTTCTTCTGCATCCACACTATATTTATATGTTGGAGATTGACATTACCAACTACCAAGCAACTGCAAATACAACTTCTTGTCTTTTCATTGGAAGCATTTTGGAGGAAATGGAGGCAAACTACAAGCAAAGAGGGTTCACTAAAAGCAAGCGGGTTATATCTATGTATCAACCATCATCTACTTCTGTGCAGTATCTGAGCAAGGTTCAGTCTTACCCATCTTCAGTTACTTCTATAGGCATATATGGTGGAGTAGTTTCGCATCATCCATCGAAGGACGACTTGCCTTCCATGACGTCTGGAACTGGTAATAGTCGTAGCTACTTTGAAAACGCATATACTGGTGATGAATCCATCGATGCCAAGGCTGCAAGTTACATCTCAAGCGTTCAAGCACGTTTTAGGCTAGAAAGAGTTGAATAGACCACAATTTTCATTTAGAACATAGTCTATAGCCCCAGATTCTAATATTTCTAAGAGTCTCAAGTACTTAGCTTGTAAGTTCTTCGCTATAGTTTTATATTAAGCAAATATATGAAATGATGCTTTTGTACTAGCTGTATCTCTGAGGCTAATTCTATACATAACAGTTTGAACTTTGGAAGCAAATTAAAATGGATTCTCATTCCCAAAATGATACAACAATTTCTCAATTGTTCAGAGAAGTTTACATAATAAATTAAGGAAACAAAGTAGAGACTGTAAACACAGGCTAGTGATCTGTATAGACGTGTACACCAATGGCAATAAGGAAGACAGCGATGAGGCCAAGGTAAATAACAGCATGAACAACTATAGAAGCACCGCTAGTCTCCATGTTCCCGAACTCCACAACTCTATGCTTCCCAGGCATCTGAAACAACAGTCCCGGCGACAACAGTACAAAAAGCAGCACCGCGATTATCACAGGTCCCCAATCCGCCATCTTTAAAGAAACGTTTGCTCAATGGATAAGATGGAAAACCGAGATGCGGTTTCGGTGAGAAAGCATGGGGATGTGTAGAGAAGAAGCAAAAAGGAAGGATCTTGCGGAAGGTAGCAGCAAGGAAAGTTGATGGAGACACTAGTGGACAGAACTCCAATGATTTACTTGTTTGGATAACATACTTGGCTGTGTTAGTTCGTTTTGGATTCATGTGAAAGCACATGGGAGATGGGCTCATGGTGATGAATATTTGATGATCATTCCTGTATATATTCATTTATTTTTATAAACTCGTACCTCAAAAACAAAATAAAAAAATCAAACACGCGGACCAAGCATTTGGATTCATGAAGCCTTTCCATGATAAAAGAAAACATAAAGGAAATAATAAATGAATACAAAAATGGAGTTGATTAGCCAGCGTAAATGTGAATGCCGACTGCTAACATGAGAATGGTGAAGACGACGAAGAAGATGACGGTGTGGACTAGGATGGCCTTGACATTGGTTGTGAAGCTGCCAAATTCTACGGCGCGAGAGTTCCCCGGAAGCCGGAACAGCAGGCCAGGAGACAAGAGTATGAACAGTAACAATCCTACTAATATCGGTGCCCAATCAGCCATTGAATTGCAAAATCAAGCATACAATGCTTCAGGGTTAATGATCAAGTTCATGTCAGGATACAACAAGCACTATTTAACGAGACGAGACAGTTCTTTTGGATCATCTATCTTTCTAGACATAATCCACATCTTTCTAGATATAATCCAACTTATATTCCTTTCGTGAAAGACTAGAGGATCTAAAGCCCAACTGCATGTCAGGAGAATCTGCTTCTCTGTGTATAATGTTAACCAACCAATGACGAACAAGAGCATCAAAACTACATTCTCACGCAAAACCTTTTCGGATGTTTCTTTTCCATGAAAGAGAGACACCAAGAGCCCTTGATTGGGGTTAAGCATCTCTTCATAATTAACAACAAAATCCTGAGTGTCTGTGCTTCCTTTAAAGTCATGAGTTCTTGCAATACTGGATTGGCATAGTAATGGTTGATAAAGGAACTTCGTGCATTTTTTCATATTTTCAGCCACCGGATGCAGATCACCTCCATTTTTAGGCACATGTCGTCAAGCGTAAAGTGAAACCGAATTTGAGTTTCGTGTGGGAGGATTCTTCAAATGACCTCTCTAGCAATAAAGGTCTGGATTCGAGTCATCCTTGAAATTTTTTTAGTAATTAACTTAGTGAAAAAATATTTAAGTACAGAAAAATAAATGAAATATGCTAAAAAGTGATTTATGATAGTTAAATGATTTTTAAATATAAAATTAAAATAAAATTAAGATGTCCGTATTAAATCGTATTTTAAAAATTCTACCAAATAAATTATTAAGATCAAATGATAATAATTTCAAGCAGTCTCTCTATTAATTAGGGGTAAAATTACTCAAAAATTACTATTTTAATTGCGGTAAGATAACAATTATGTAAATAATCACACTAATAAGTTATAAAATAATTTATATTAAAATAATTTAATAAGTATATGACAAAAATATTTTCAAAAATTTGTATTATAAATAAAACATGAGTAAAGTATATACATTTTTAATGTGGTTAAATTTAAATATTTTAGCATTCAAAGAGTTATAAAAATATTTTATTTAATACTTATTTTCAACCAAGTATTTTTTAAAATGAGTTAGCAACATTTTTTAAAATCAAAAGCGAGAATAGCTAAGGAGGATTGGGTGATAAAAGGTAGGGATGACAATTTAGCTCAGTCCGACGCAGCCCATAGTCAACAAACTAGACTCAAGTTGTTCAGACTCAGGTCAGTTCTTTAGGCCTGTTGGGTATTGGGTCCGATTGGGTGGATAATATAAAAATAATGTTATTTTGAATTTTTTAAAAATAATAAAAGGCTCGATTCCGACCCTACTCATTATCATCCCTAACTAAAAGATTTGAAAGTTTTTATTTTGTCATATTCAACGTAACACTCTATGCTTTTTGCAATAATAGACTAAGAACTTGTATGCTTCACGCATCAACATTATCTCTTCCAATTTTTAATCACCAATAAATTATTGTGAATATTCAATGATGAAGAAGAGTGAGTTCAATGGTGATGGCCAGCCATAACATTTTTAGAATACTCTTCAAATTCGAAAAGTCAATCAAAATTTTACTTTAAAAAATAATAAGTTCATATATTTTTATATTAAGAAAAATATAATTATTATTTTTGAGTGATTACTTAGTAATTCATTAATAAAGTATATTTTAGTGAAATTATATTATATTATAAAAAATACAATGCGATGAAAAGTTCGTGATTTATATTTGTATGTTTTATTATTGCAATAAGACAAATAGGGTACGTGTCTTTTAGAGAGTGGTTGAGTTGGCGAAGTGAGGGACGTGAGGTTAAAAAATTATGTGTTTGAATTCTTCTACTTATATTCTTTCGATGGAGCTTGTTATACAAGACTTGTCTAGTGTAGAGTATCTGATTGGCGTGATTTGCAGACTATTATGTTAATCCGAAAATTTATTCAGTATGCATTTAAAAAATAGCGACTGCGAATTTTTCCATTCTAAAAAAAAGATACGCAATTGAAAATTAAAAAAAATATGATTTGGGGATGCAAATCTTTTGATGATTTGATCGACAAAACAAAGCAAGATCGAAATTTAAATTTTAGGTATATTGGTCGAGACATACAAGCCCTTTTTCTCTGTGGGCACCAAATTTCAAAGATTGCCTTGTACCAATCTTACACTTCTAGTCTTTTTTTGTTTTAACGATCTCCGATTTAATCAAAAAACGCAACTATACAAGATTCTTCTCTTTGTGACGGTGACTTGAGAGTCATCAGTTATACACATAATTTCTTATATATCTTACATAAAGATTATTTTTATAATTCAAATCCATAACTTTTCAATTAAAAATGTCAATTGGTTGGGTTGGACCGGGCCGAGGGCTCTCACCGACGGACCGTCCAGTCCATGGTCGGCCTGTGGCCTTATGAGCCACAGGCAGAAGGGGCCAACTTCGACCTGTTTATATTTTTTAATTAAAAAAAATAAAATGACGTAGTTTTGGACAAAACGGCGCTGTTTTGTCCAAAATAACCTAACCGCGGGTAGGACAGGCGAATCATAATCGGCCCATAACTAACCTATAACCCGTTAAACTTGGGCTAAAAACAGACCAAGCTAGGCCGAAATTGCGTCCGTGCTTTCAACCACAAAAAATAACTTCTCATAGCAACTGGTAATTAAATAATTAATAATATATGGATTTAATCATAATTAATAATAACTAATCCAATTCATAATCTTAAGTCATCCAACGAGATAACATGCGGAAAATAAAACGCTTTAAAATTCCCCATAAAATGGGAGGTCTACGTGGTCGAATCCTATTGGCTCCTCTCCAATCGTTGAGAAAATTTTGGTCATCTCCCACAAGCTGTTCCAGGGTTTCGCTTCGTCTCTCTCTCTCTCTCCTCTGTCTGATTCCTTCACCTTTTCTCTTTCCCTCCCTCCTTTTCCTCGCGGGTCGGTGCACTTACCCGGAAAATTCACGTTTTCCGAGAGCACTCCGACCTGCGGTTTCTTCTTCCGGGGAGAAGGATTTTTAAATCAGCTCAGCCGGTTGCTTCAAGCTTCGATCTTCAGGAAATCATCTTTGTTTAATGATTTTTGTGCTTTGATTATTGATTTTTGGAATTTGGTATCCAGTTCAATCTCTGGTGAATTTCCATTTCAGAATTATGTAAGAATCATTGGGTTTAGGATATTTGACTTTGAACTATATCGTTTATATCGGTTAAATTGATATCTTTTCTTTTGTTTTGTTGGTATTTCTAGAAATTTGTAGATTCTTTGTTGATTAAGGCGGTGAAAATGACGGGTCAAGGTGGTTCGAGGAAGAGTTTCTCTTTAAACTCTTCGTCGACGTACATCAGGAAGAAGGAGAATGGAGGAGGTCCTGATAGTGCACGTAAATCTCTTTCTGGTACTCGTCCCATGTAAGTTTCTTTTTATCTGATATCATTAAACTCCAGTATCTTATAGCTTTTGTTTTGTGCCAACTCGAATTTTGATGCAAATGACTGGAGGGTGACCAGCTACTTACCTATGCTGTCTATAAAAGAAATATAACGGGGAAGGTTCTGACTATTCAAGAATAATTGAGTTGTATTTGGTTGTTACTCTGTTTTCTTACAGTGGTTTGTTGCGTTACCGAAAGTATGTGATATCCTCTGTAGTCGGTGCATCTATATATGATGTGTATTTTGTATTACAAAGTCACGAGAAGACTATCTGGAGAAGTTGAAAGTGTGTAATGTCTATCACGACTCCAATTTATGATCTCGTTATTGAACTGGTTCAGCTTTGCAAAAGATCATATGTTGATGATGTTATGTTAAGTAAACTCATATTAGAGATGAGCATCAGAGATGTTAAATAAATGGTATTTTGGCAGCATGATTTTAGCCATGCAAACTGCACATTTCTTGGGTCAATTCCATTCCCATATGATACGTTGGAATTATGGCTACGCAATGATAATATATCGGTGCCTGCTTCTAATGACCTTTGAATTTACACATGCATTTGGACCAGGGGGCTAACTGGCGAGCGCACAGTAAAGCGATTGCGCTTATCAAAAGCACTTACAGTTCCTGACAGCACAAGCATTTATGACGCTTGCCGTAGGATGGCTGCTCGTAGGGTTGATGCCTTACTGTTGACAGATTCAAATGCATTACTTTGCGGAATCCTTACAGACAAGGTATGACTAAATGCTAACTGCAGATTATGTTCTATCCCAAACAAAATCCAGAAACCCACTGTTCTGTCCTTTACCTTTATATCTCATTTCATGCAATATTTTCTTATCATTTTAGGACATAGCAACAAGAGTTGTTGCGTGTGAGCTTAATCCGGAGGAAACACCTGTATCCAAAGTTATGACCAAGAATCCAGTTTTTGTACTTTCTGATACTCTTGCCGTTGAAGCTCTTCAGAAGATGGTGCAAGGTTGTTAACAGATGCGCTGTTATTTTGCTGGTTTATTTATTACCTTCAAAATATGCCTGATGATATGGCCATCTACAGGAAAATTTAGGCATTTGCCTGTTGTGGAAAATGGGGAGGTGATTGCTTTACTTGACATAGCAAAGTGCTTATACGATGCTATTGCTCGCATGGAACGAGCAGCTGAAAAGGGAAAGGCCATAGCTGCAGCTGTAGAAGGCGTTGAAAAAAATTGGGGTACATCTGGTTGGTAGAAAATTTTAATCTTTGATGGGCTATAATGTTAATTTCCTACATGATTCTGGTTTTTGACTCAAATTTCACCCTCTCATTGTTGACATCCAGGATCCAATACATTCATTGAGACACTTAGGGAGCGAATATTTAGACCCTCATTATCAACAATAATTCCAGAGAATTCAAAGTAGGTAATATTTTGCTCCTATAGTAATTTTTTATATTAATTTCTTTTATACTTTGCTTTTATGTATGTATGGATAAAATGATTTTTAAGCTTCTGAGTTTATTACATCATGGTTGGAATTTTCAGGGTTGTAACAGTTGGACCAACTGATACTGTTTTGGATGTGGCAAAGAAGATGCTTGAATGTCGATCAAGCTGTGCAGTGGTGGTAGTTGATAACAAACCACAGGGAATTCTTACGTGAGTATTTTCCTGTTGTAGCTGTCTTGTATCTATAAAGAAAAAATTTAAAAATTTTCATCTTATCTCTAATTAAGGGTGCTGGAAGTCTTCCTTTTACAGTCGGTATTATCAAGTCTTTTGATGACAATTTTCAATTTTTCAGCTCAAAGGATGTCTTGATGCGAGTAATAGCGCAAAATGCTTCCCCTAATGCCACTCCTGTAGAGAAGGTATCTTTCTTCTCTAGATGCATCAATGCATGATTTGATTGATTACGTCAAGAGAACCACTTAAACATTTAGTACTACGTGTTGTTACAAGCAGTATGCAAGATGATGATGATTTGATATGATTTTTGATATAAGCGTCTTTTGGATAAAACTGTTAGGTCATGACTCCTAATCCAGAATGTGCAACAACTGATACGCCAATTGTTGATGCCTTGCATACCATGCATGATGGGAAATTTCTTCATCTTCCTGTGCTTGACAGAGGTACTGTACTTGCAGATATAATGTATTATGTCGAACATCCCGGTAACTAATTATTCTGGATGCTTGCCTGCAGATGGGAATGTGGTTGCTGTTGTGGATGTGATTCATATAACTCATGCTGCAGTTGCCACAGTAAGTCAATACTGTGTATATGTTCTAACAATATCTCTTCTCAATTTCTTTTCTCTTGCAACAAGGTCTGCATTTTTCGAAAGTCATCCTTGGTTGTGTCATGTGAAAGATCAACCCCCTGAGGGTAATCGGTAACACCTTTGCATACGTTAGTTCCTCATGTCAGTCAATTTTTGGATGGTGGAGTTATCTTTCTATTCAGTTCAAAATCAGCCATAGATGGATGTGAGTTGGGCAACAAACTTGCTGATATGGTATAACTCGTAAAAGAAATTGTCATGATCTATGGACCTGAAAAACTTCTGTAATCTATACTAATATGTTGCGTGACCTACATCGCCTAGGTGCCCTTTGCATGTGTTTTTTCTTGAAAATATATTCTACATTCTGATTCCGATGTCTTTCTTGTGTTAAATAACGAAGCATTTTTTATCTTTGCTTTTTCATTAACAGGTTGGGAACAGTGGTGGAGTAAATAATGAAGCGGCAAGCTTGATGTTGCAAAAGTTTTGGGATTCTGCCATGAACTTAAGCCCACATGAAGACGATGATGACTCACGAAGGTCAGCTTTGATATTCGTCTTTGTAATGTAACCCCTTATGCCATTATTTATGTTTTCTCACACAGAATCATCTTCTCAGTGAAGGTTCTCTGAAATTAGCCTCAGATGGAGCAGAGACAGCAAGATCGTATCCCTATCCTCCGTCTTCAATACCAACTGCTTTTTCTTTCAAAATAGAAGATCAAAAAGGAAGAATGCATAGATTTACTTGTGGTAAGATATTAAAGTACCAATGCTCTTGGTGTTTTAACTGTGGGAGTAAGTTTGGTTTCTGAATGCAACAAGTAAGCAATAGTGCTGAAGATTAGGACAGTCTACGACTTCCTTCCAAAGCTGCAGTGTGGAGACTGTAGCTTTCTGATGGAATTATTCAAGGCACCACCATATAGTTTCTCCTTGAGTCATACTATATGTGGGATGAGTGAGCTTAGTTTGTGACCTAATCTATGTTTCTTAAAGTGTTAGTGAAATGGTTGCTGGTTTCTTATGAAATAGATACTCGGAGCTTGACAGATCTTATGACTGCAATTCTTCAGAGGGTAGGAAATGAGATTGACTCTAACAACTTACCTCAAATTCTGGTATGTCTGTTAGTATTTATATTTGTTGACAACTTGAGTTTTGCATTTCGATTTTTAAATATTTATGTTCTGATTTGGGGTCAAAACTGTGAAGTATGAAGATGAGGACCACGACAAAGTTGTTCTGGCATCGGATAATGATCTGGCAACGGCTATAGAACATGCAAAATCAGTTGGTTTGAAGGTACAGTGTCCTGTTAGCCTTGTTGATGCGTTTTATTGGAACAGCAAACATCTGTGAGGCCAGTTCATAAAAGAAGAAAGCCACCTAGGGGTTAAGATATTGTGATGCATGAACTATTGGGAATCACTAGCCCATCCTTTATTAGGTACATGCTGTACAATTTACCAACCTGGGTTAAAAATAAAAAGAAACTAATTACTGAAATGTAATGGAACACCGAATTTTTGGTGTGAATAATCTACGAAGATCAAAATCTTAACTTAGCAAAGAACTTTTTGCAGGGTTTGAAGTTACACCTAGATCATTCAGGGGTACCTGGTCGTAGAAGAGGCAGCAATTCAGAAAGTTTGGATTTTGCTCATGCAGATGCATGGGCAGCTGCATACCGTGGTGTTGCAGCAGGTGCTGCATTAGTTGCTGGGTTAGGTGTGTTGGCATACTTGAAGAGAGCTGGTAACTGATGCATATGTTATGAATGACCACTTTTACCAACTTAATTTCTCATGAATGAAGGCACTAAAAAGAAACTGGCTTGAGGTGCCGGCCAATTCTTATGGTTGACGTACTGTTAAACCCGCATGTATAAAACGAAGTCCATTTTCACCATGCTGGTTTTGTATACTGCTCATGCATGACTGCTAAATGCCGTGTATTCATTGTCACTGAAGCTTATAGATATCCGATGTTTTGTGTATACATGGAAATAAAAGTTGGCATGTGAATTTCGTGTCGCTGGTTTGAGCTAACATTCTTTTGCTTGCATCTTTTTTCTCTACTGGTTAGAGTCATATCACTTAAACCCCATTTCGTTCAATAGTGATTATTACATTGTTTAAGCAACTCGGATTTAAAAGAAAAGAAAAGTAGGGTCACTTAAGCCTGAAAAACAGCAGACGATAAGCAAATGCCATGTGGGGTTTTCTGTTTTTATCACCGATTACCCTTGTTTGCTTTTTAGGCCTTTTGGGTAAAAGTTAAAAATGGCTTCCAACTCACTGATCTGTGGTCGTGGTCGGTGCCGATTTTGCCATGTATCAAGAAAATATTGTCTTTTTGCATTTCTAAGCGCGTTTGCGTATGAATTGAAGAAGCTGAACCTTTGGCCACGAGCCATTGCACACGCCACCGCCTCTTCTGTTATGACTGATTTTGACCGTTTGGTCTGCTTGGTCTTTAAAAAGATTATTACTTGGTTAGTTGATATAATAAGAAAGAAATATGTAAGGAACGAGAAAATATGATAAGAAATGGAAGTTATATTTATTCTTGTTACTCGTTATATTAGTTATAATTTCTATCACAGTTACAAAGCACACCGTCTACTTCAACGTAATTACGGTAGAGGAATTTGTCACGAAGAATACATATTGCGTTAACAAGGACGTTGAAAGATGCTGATGAAAGTTTTGCAGTGGCACATGCACAGTCGCATCATAGAAGACATATCTGTGAAAGAAACTGGTAAAAACCAGAAGGCAGTAAAAGATTTTGGAGAAATAAATCCACAAATGTCAATATCATCATTCCTACTCTGTCTGAAAGCACCCCCAAAAAACAATAACCAGAAGCTTCTTTTGTTCTCTTATGGCCTGGCAAAATTACTATAGTGAATCCACTATTGTCACTTAAAAAGAATCCTGACTGATACTTTTGAAGTTATTACAAAAACCGCGCATTCTGAACTCAAAGTTGAGAACTTTGTTGCTTGTTTACTAATCCTGGTTTCAAGTGACCATGAAAGGTTCCAAAACTAGATCATCTTCGTTTATGTTGTTCTTCTTGTTGGTTCTTACCCCGTCGTGTGTTTCCACCGCTGAACAACAAAATCCAATCAAGATCATTGTGGTTTTGGTGCTGGAAAACAGATCTTTTGATCACATGCTTGGATGGATGAAGAAGACAGTGAACCCAGCAATCAATGGCGTTACAGGAAAAGAATGCAACGCTGTATCAACCAAGAACGCGAACCAACAATCTATTTGTTTCACGGACGATGCTGAATACGTGGATCCGGATCCTGGACACTCCTTTGAGGCTGTTGTGCAGCAGGTATTTGGCAATAGCTCAGTTCCTTCAATGACTGGTTTTGTTGAGCAGGCACTTTCTATGTCACCAAACCTCTCTGAAACTGTAATGAAGGGTTTTAGGCCCGAGTCTCTACCTGTTTATGCTACTTTAGTAAAAGAGTTTGCAGTCTTTGATCGGTGGTTCTCTTCAATCCCTGGTCCGACACAACCCAATAGGCTATTTATATACTCTGCTACTTCTCATGGCTCAACCAGCCAGGTTAAGAAGCAATTGGCTCAAGGGTACCCTCAAAAAACCATCTTTGATTCACTTCACGAGAATGATAAAGATTTTGGGGTTTACTTCCACAACATGCCGACAACTTTGTTTTATAGAAACATGAGGAAATTGAAGTACATCTTTAAGTTTCACCAATACAATTTGAAGTTCAAGAAAGATGCTCGAGAGGGGAAATTGCCAAGCTTTACTGTTATTGAGCCAAGCTACTTTGATCTAAAAGGGTTTCCTGCAAGTGATGATCATCCATCTCATGATGTTGCAGGTGGACAAAAGCTTGTTAAGGAGGTCTATGAGACATTGAGAGCTAGTCCTCAATGGAATGAGACCCTTTTGGTCATTACCTACGATGAGCATGGTGGGTTCTATGATCATGTTAACACTCCTTACGTTAATGTTCCAAACCCAGATGGGAACACCGGTCCTGCTCCATATTTCTTCAAGTTTGATCGTTTAGGAGTCCGCGTACCCACAATCATGGTCTCCCCTTGGATCGAGAAAGGAAGTGGTAAGCTGTAATTTTCTGTTATCTGATATCTTATAGATTGATATCTCTGTCGGTGATTATGTTGACTGCCATGTTAGTGAAACTTTTGGAAGGGTCAGTTCCTGATATATTGGGTAATCATTGTTTTTTCTGTTTTGGTCGGAGAATGGGAAATTGGATATGGCATCTCATAGATCTTGGGAACCTTTCTAGTTCTGAACTATCCTTTATTCCCCATAATTCCATGTTGTTAGACAACAAAACTCCACTTCTCGATTGGTTTACCTGACAAGTTTTTTAATGGAATCTCATTGCTGGGAGTGATTAAGGTCAATTCATTTGAAAAGTCTATTAGGTTTTGGTCAATACCAAATCTGTTTAGACATCTGAATCTTAGAAAGAAAAATGTGTTCTTTTGTAGTTACTTTGTTTCTGACTTCGTTCTCCTATATTAATTTCCTTTCCAGTGATAAGTGCTCCAAATGGACCTACTCCGAACTCAGAGTTTGAGCATTCTTCAATTCCTGCTACGGTGAAGAAAATGTTTAACCTCACTTCCAACTTCTTGACTTATCGAGATGCATGGGCTGGAACCTTTGAAAGTGTTGTCAGTAAGCTGGCTTCTCCTAGAACTGACTGTCCAGGTACTAATAACTAATCTGCAAGTTGGTCCGGACACTAACTCGCAGTTCAATAGAAACAATAGTTATTCTTCAATCACATAAGATTTGGTGGCTAATTTGAGGCCATTATGAGGAACACTAAAAAGGAATATGATTAAGCTAGCTTGATCATTAAACAGAAGCAACTTGCACAAACGAATTCATTTTCAATTGTCGTATTTCTGTGTTAAGGTAAGGACCCTTTGATTAGTGTTCCTTCTATGTTAATTTGCAGAAACCTTGCCAGATGTTGCACCTTCGAGGAACGCAGAAGCAAAAGAAGATGGAGCCCTCTCTGAGTTTCAGACTGAGGTAGTTCAACTGGCAGGTGTACTAAACGGTGACCACTTCTTGAGCAGCTTCCCCAACGAGATAGGGAAGAAGATGAATGTGAAAGAAGCTCATGATTATGTGAGGGGTGGCGTTGCAAGGTTTCTCAGAGCAAGCAAAGAGGCTGTCAAGCTTGGAGCTCATGAATCTGCCATTGTTGATATGAGGTCGTCACTCACGACTAGGTCTTCAGTCCACCATTAATTAGTTAGCTATGGATGTTCCACTGTTTATCCATTGCTGATCACGTCTATCTTGCGTGTAAAACTTGTATGTAGCCACGTTAAGTTGCTAGTTAATGAGATTATTGAAAAGAAAAGAAGAAATTGTTTGCTGATAGTGAACTTGGTTTCCTGAATAGTAATCGGTAACATAAATATAAAATTGAATCACATAATTTGCTCATAATCACAGTGTCAAGTCAAGCATGTACTCGGTTCTTAATGACAACTGAACCAAACTCTCGACAAGTAGGGGCGCAAGAGTAACAGCATCACCAAATTAGAGTGGGTTGATGGAAAACACAAACTTAAGCTAGATGGGTCTACGCTGGGTAATACGAACTTAGACGAGAGCTGGATGGGACCACGTTCAACTTGGTTAATGACTAGTCCTGTGGTGCTGTGCGGTGGGCAGCGAACAAAGATGGCGAAAAATTATGAGGTAGCTTTGCTGTCAGGAGCCCCGGGTGGTCTTCGTTGCATTGCATCAGTTGCTTCTGATGGAATCTAATTTCCTGGCCAGAACAAAAAAGAGTACTCGTCAATCCATGTCATGCACCTATTCGTGGCACCGACAGAAGAAACTTCACACGAGATGTTTGCTTCATTCCTAGCCAATTCCCGGGAAGCTCACCATGACTTCTGTGCTTTGCGTATCCTGGACACTTCGGCCTCTCTCGTTTGGAGAGAGTGGCGACATTATTAAACTTTAGTTAAAAGGCTAAAAAGGTACAAAAGAGTGGAGCTTGAAGAACACGACCAGAAGTGCGGTACTAAATTGACGCTGATGAGAAGTAATGCTCTACCCTCTTGTAGGATTGAGAAAACAAAAAATTAACCAGATAAGACAGTTCACGATAGTCAGATACTACTAAGGGTTCAACTGTCACAAAACAGACACTGCGCACCCATATGATTCAAAAACTTGATAGTTCAGGTAACAAGCCTGGCGACTCTAGATTACCATTAAAAGTCAGCTCAAAAGGCTATCAAATCCAAAACTAAGCACATATTATAACCAAACTAAGCATGCTATTGCTACCACATTCACAAAAGATCAATGCATCTGAACAACAAAATTCACTTCAATTGTTTTCTGCAACAATAAAGTTATCATAATATACAACAATCTTTTGAGTTTCTCACATGCAACTCTTGCTAACTAATTTAGTTCAAAATTTGTTTTTCTCTCCATCTTAACTGGCATATGATTTTATGAGGAACAACTTTTAGGAACAACATTTCTCTACTCAAGCCTCTGTTCTGAGACACCATTCTCACATTGGACCGATAGCCAATCACCCTTTAAATCAAACAAGGACTTTGTCACATAAATATGTCAGTAATAAGATCCCGCAATTGATCGATGAGAAGCTTGAGATATGTGTTCTTCTTTGCAAATTCCTACATTACAAAGCACAAATTGAGAAGAAATCAATCTAAAACGAGGATGAAAGGTGAACAACAACCTTTGAAAATCATGATGACAGAGAAACAAACCATAGGACTTTAGATTGAACAAGGGCTTTGCCATGTAGATATGTCGGTAATAAGATCTCGCAATTGATCTATGAGAAGCTTAAGATATGTGTTCTTCTTTGCAAGTTCCTACATTACAAAGCACAAACTGAGAAGAAGTAGATCTAAAACAAGGAGGCGAACAAGAACCTTCACAAATCACGTTGATTGAGAAACAAATCATAGGGAAAAAAGACTAGCTCCACTTTGTCAAACCACCAAACTAGAAGATTTATATTCACAAGAAGAGTGCAATTTAGAATCCTAAATTCACAAGTCCCTGCAAAATACCTTTCTTAGACTGGCAGCTCTCTCTTCCAACTTCTCAACCTCAGCTTGATCCACAGGTGATCCAATCTCAAATTCTTTCGCCTAATTGAATATGAAGTCATCACATGAGCTAAAACTAACACATTTCTGCTTAAAGTTGAAGGTAAGACCATCCAATTTTGGAAAATATATCTTTTTGCATCTTATATTCTTATGCAGACAAACATTATGATTCCAATTACATTAGAACTTCAAATTGACCCATTCAAACATCACAAGGGTCCTCGCTATCTTCAAGTTTGGAGCAATTTTAGTCTCAAAAGAGCTTCTGATTAGACAAGAGACCAACTTCAGTGTAAGCCTAGAGCGGCAGTAACTCATCTAGAAGACTTTCCATTCAATTCAGTCTACAGATTCCGTTTCACATGGAACTATACCGAAATCTTGAACAATTCTAAAGTAAGTAAACCACAAACAAAAAGAAAGGTTTCAAATTCTGATCTCAAAATCATAACACCACATAAAAACACCCAAATTCTCTAATAAAACACCAAAATCAACCAGGGTTTTAAAAATCTTCACCTTCTGAGAATTGGGAATGGCGGACAGAACCTCACGAAGCGCGGCGACGGAGTTCTTGTACCGAAACCTTGCTTCATCGAGAGCGCCATTGCCGGTACCACCACCGACGCCGGCGGTGGCACCACCATCCATGTGGTGCGCAGAGTCCGATACAGCATCAGCGTTACCGGAAGAAGAAGTTGTGGTGGTCATTGTCGTGGTCGTGGACCATAGAGAAGGATTGCAAAGCTCGTCGTTCATGGAAGAGAGGATCTGAAACGCAGCTTGAATGGTTTCTTCTAGATGCTTCTGGCCTTCCATTGCTAGCTCTTGAGTCGTTCTGGGAAGTGCTACTTCACTCATGGAGGTGTCTTCCATTGGAAATTTGGACCCAAGAAAATTACTGCTCTTCGCCCTTCAGTTCCTTTGCATCTTAAGATATAATTAGACCAAAGTAGGATTTCAAAGCTTTTAACAACTGTCAAAAAAATATTTAAACTGTTTGATTTTGTAAACCTTTCCTCAATTTTTAGGTTTTTTACGAAACGAAAGAACCAAACTTTAATTAACTGAGAGATTGGCAATAAGTATAACCTCCGACTAGACAAGAATGGTTGGTACTTGTGTTTACTAGTCTGTCGATAAGACTTTTACTTATACTGTACGAAGGTTGAAATAATGGACTCACTCGACAGAAGAGATGAAGCAAAGTTAAAATAAAGATGAGTGCAACAGGTCCTCTCTCCGTGCTTCTACTGCAACCTTCAACTTCCAAAAATCCCAGCCCAACTTCCTCTTGTCACCACCAATTGCAAGAAACAAGATTTAGCTTACAAATTCATTCCTCTAAGCCCCTCCTCCTCACCAATTTCCTTCCTTTAGCACTCACTTTCACTTTAACCTCTTCTTTGCCTTCTTTAGCCATTCCTTCTCCCAATTCCAACTCGCCCCTGCTTTCTCCTACTACTCCGTTCTCTCAATCCAAGAACTTGGAGATAGGACTAGAAAATGGGTATGCTCTTATTCCTATTTCTGGATGATGGGTAGTTTCTTCTTCTTTATCGAACAAAAAAATATATGCTTGACGTGATTTTTGTTCTGAACTTGTCATGTCCTGTCATCGCAGCAAAATTAGGCCTTGTCCATCAACCAATCCAGGTTGTGTGTCTACAAATCCAAAATCTTCATCATTCGCGTTCCCACTTAGGATTCCCGAGGAGTCCGTGGAGAATGCTGTCCAGGTAAAAGAAAACTAGACATTTTTAGCTGCACTGAGGTTAAACTTTGTTTTTCTAGTGCCTTATGAACTTATCTGATTTTCAATTCTATGCAGAAATTGAAGGATGCAATCCTGAAAACGCAGAAAAATGCCAGTATTCAAGTCATTGAAGATACCCCAAATGGTAATTATGCAGCAGCTTTTGAGTGACCAGAAGTACTTACACTGCTTAATCACGCATGTTTATCAAAAAATAACATTATTGATATTGGTTTCAACTTAGGCCAATACTTGCAAGCTGAGGTGGATGGAGGGTTTGGAAGAGATGTGCTTGAGTTTTTACTGAGAGGAGATGTGGTTGCTTATAGATCAATGGCCACAAAAGTAACATATGTGTACCCTTTCACAACAGCTCTGGGAGATTCGAAGGGGCAAGAGGAAAGAATGAAGAAAATCATTGACGAAGTAGGCTGGTATGCTCCTAGTTTTGATTCCATGGACTAGATTTAGTCATTAAAGAGACGATCGTTCCAATTCTTTTTCTCAACATTCCAAGTTCATTCGCATTTTCTGCTTTTAGTTGCAATGTAATTGCCTTTAAAGTTCTCTAAATTTGCAATATTTCTAACCCATATTTATGAGTATAGTATACTCTCAACTATTCTGTTATCTTCAAGTGTGGAAACTTGTTTGTTATCTAACATTCACTTTGCAATGATTAGTTCCTACCAAGTGACCGCATAGAGAAGTACATTCATCAGTGACAAAAGAATGATGATTCCTTTGGTTTGATTGGCATGTGTAAGCACTAGAATTTTGTTATTCATCTGATATTCAGGATTCTAAATCATCTAATAGAAGAACATTTCAATCCAACATTTGCAGATTTTTACCGGCACTGACTTACGAAGTTATAATCGCTATGGTATCCTATGCTTCCTCCTTATGATACCAAATCCCAATGCTCAGATATAGTTGAAAACATAGCTAAAGGAAAGGTAAATTAAAATAGAGACCTCCTGCACATGCGCAAAAGAGATGCTTTATTTGATTTTCTTTATTGTGAAAAATATTTGTTTTTGGAAATTATGATAGAGAGACTAATGCTATGCACCAGTTATGCTGAAAAATCTTTCTAACATTACGAGAACCTCCTTGTAAATGCCATTGCTCTGGAGGAGTAAGGAGAGGACTGAATAAACAAAGTTGGCTAATACCAGTTAGAAATTTAGAAAGTAGAACACTTCAGAAAAAACAAAAACAAAACAAGACTGCTGTTCAGGAGACGATGTTTATACTTGGTGATTGAAAACCTCATTGCTGTATTCTGTCATGTTTTTTCCTGCAATTCTGAGAGTCATTTTTGGTGAAACTTATAAGAGAAAATGTGGAGATGTGTACAGATATCCTTTTAGATAAGCACCAAAATTATTTTATACAACAGACAGTGAACATGACATGTTAAGCCCAAGTCAGACGTCTTAGGCTCCAAGCCACAGAGATCATTTTAGACCTTAGTCCAAACTAAGGAATTTCATGTTTTGTGGAAGTTGGCTTGCATACTCCACTTAGTAATGCAATGCAACTTTTTGATTGAAACAAGTTAGAATTTACCAACTTGCTTTTACTTTTATACTCTTGCGCCAAGGTTGATTTTGGTTGAATGTCTATGTCCGTGTGTTGAAAGAGCATTTATACAATGAAAGAACTCTTGAAAAATGGACTTTCATCATCAATTTGACATTACAAATTTGGTTGGTGCACTCTATAAGTCTAGGATACAACATCTGAGAACTCTGTATGTGTAATACAATTTTAGAAGTCCCATTACAAATTTATGAGTCAGCTAATCAATACTCCTCTTTGATTCTAGAGCTACATACTAGTTTTTGCCTTCAATATTTAAATCTAGGAAGTACCTTTAATAGAATGCCATCACTCGATTCTCTGTTTTGCAATAGAAATTCTTTACTTCTCCTTTCGTTTGTTATTTCCTTAAAAAATAAAACTTTATCTTAAAGTGTTTTGTTTTTCTATGGAACATTGGATTATTAACAATTGGCAGTTTGGTTGTTCACAAAAATTTGTGTACTTTCTTTTTGTTCTATACACAAATCAGTCATGGGTTTTCTGATTTAGGGGGCTTAATTAATAACATAATCAATGGATTGAGTTATCACCTCCTAATTTAGAGGGCTTGATTAGCAATATAATCAATGGATTGAACTATGACCTCCTATTTTTTAAAATAACACGAAAAAGAATTCTAGAACTAAAGCTAAAAACAATAGCTTAAGGTGTTACTCGTATAATCGATGCATCTAATCAATCACTACCTGAACCTTGTTTCAGTCAGTCTATTTTGCTCTCATGTAACCCTTCATCAACCTTTTCAGTGATTCATTAGAATTATTGTTAACTTACACTCTTTCTTATTGAACTTATTGAGGACTTCCTTTACATATTTTTGTTGGCATATAAATATTTTATTTTATTTTTGCTGTACCTATATATCAAAAAAGAATGTCATCCTCTCAAGATCTGTCATGTCAAATACATCTCTCATGTTTTCTTGGAACTTGTTAATCAACTCCTTACTACTTCCTGTAACAAGTAGATCATCAACATACACAGATACCACAATCATTTCATTATCAACCTTCATGATATATAAAGTAAATTCATTTAGGCTCTTTTTAAAGCTTAAGTTTACCAAATGTGCATTGATTTTGTTATAGGCCCTTCGTCCTATTTTAAACTATACAACACCTTTTTAATAAATACACCTTCGCTCTTTGTCCTCGAATAATAAATTCTTCAGGTTGTTTCACAAAACTCTTTCAAGTGATGATTGAGAAAGGATAACATAACATTCATCTGTTGTATAAAGTTTCAACAACATTTTTATGGTATCCAAACTGGCAATCATTCAAAAGTTTCAACAAAATCTACTTTAAATATTTGAACATATCCCTTAAAAATCAGTTTTGCCTTGTACTTATTCACAAAGCCATCATAGTTGAACTTGGTCTTATAAACCTACAGGACTCTTATAGCTTTTTTATATTTAGATTTGTCCACTAACTTTCATGTTTGGTTCTTTTTAATCATCTTAAGTTCCTACTTCATTGTAACTATCACTAACTTTCATGTTTGGTTCTTTTTAATCATCTTAAGTTCCTTCTTCATTGTAACTATCTTTTTCTCATATATTGAGATTCTTCCTATTTTGCACACTCTATTACAGTGATATTATGCTTTTGATAAATTTAAAAGGATAATATGGTTACCGAAATGGGTTTTCATCAACATCATCATTCTTCTCTTAAAACTCAAGCTTCTTGTTATTTTCCTAGGTCCAATTCTACCACAAAGAATTAGACATCCTTACTAGAAATCAATTTGTTGCTTTTGGTGAATAGATCATATAGATAATTCTGATGCCATGTTGTAGCCTACAAAAATCCCTGGTTCTACCTTTTTTCCAATTTATCTTTCTTAATTTAAGGAATATAAGAGAAATACAAATAACCAAATGTTCTCATATTAAATATCCTTGGTATGTAGCCAACCATGCCTCAAGTGGGGTCTTTTTTCATAGAGCTTTTTTTAGCAATCTATTTAGCAAAAAAGAAGAAGATGTATTTATAACCTCAACTCGAAACTTTTGTAGCAATCCTTTTTCATGAATCAAGCACCTAGTCATCTCCATAATCTTTATATTTTTCCCTCTTTATAATACTATTTTGTTAAGGAGGGTAAATTGCACTTAACTAGTGTCCGATGCTTGATGTTGATCACTTTTATGATCAACCTAAAATTCGAGCATGTTAAGAAGGAATTCTCCCAATATTGCGTTTGGCCTCTTATCAATAATATAAGCTGGCTTTGAAAAACTTAGAGAATATACTTCTAAGCTACCAAACTGGTAAGATGGTCCTGATGGAGGACCAAGGCAATAACAAGTAGAAGTCCTAAATATATCATGATTTATTTTTATTTTTCTTCTTCCTATTTTTAAATTTTATCTTTCCTATTCTTAGGAGGATTAATTTTTCAAATTGATTTAGGTTTCATATTCTAAGTAGAATTAGTTTTCTTATTCAGAGTTAGTTTCCTAATCAAAGTATAATTAGTATTTCAATAGTTAGTTTCCTAATCAAAGTATAATTAGTATTTCAACAGTCTATAAAAAGCATTGTATTTAGAAATTTTGAAGATAAGTTTTGATATAATTGATTCTTGTGTAAGTGGTTAACTCAGACTTGAATATTCTAAATTTTTTATTTTTGTGAACGATATCACGGCTCATTCGGCCCTTGTCTTACGTCAGGTGGTATCAGAGCAGTTGTGAGATGGCTGGGCAAGGAGGAAATCAAGATGACTGGAATGTTCGCATGGAACAGCGCATAGAAACTTTAACAAGGAGCCTGGAGAATTTGACTGAGATGGTAAGAGGGTGGCAAGCTAATGCTC
>JANIIA010000007.1:3625256-3640282 GCA_027478495.1 Erythroxylum alaternifolium | reverse complement strand
TCAAACCGGGCCAAAACCCGTTGACCGGCCGGGCCGGGTCGGGCCCATTTTGACATGCCTACACGTGAGAAGCACAAGTAGAAGAAATAAGATGTGGACTTATTAAACAAAACACATTTTAGCTACATCAGTGCTATAAATGCCTCAAATTAGAATCATATACACAAAAAAAATATTTTTCTGATTTAAGAAAGAAAGTGAGTTAGAAAGTTGCTAAAGTACTTATCCGAGAGTGCAAGAGAGTTTACAGAACTCTTGCAGCTGTTTCTAAAAACACTCCATCTCTTGTAACAAGTTCTTTCATTGAAGCTAGTGGAACTACCATTGTGAGATCCTTGGATGTAGATAACATTTAAGCTATCAAACCAAGTAAATACCATGTTCTTTATTTTTTTACTACTCTTTATATTCTACAAAAAACAAATCAAGTTGCCATCAGTCTTTTGTGGTAAAAGAAAACAGAAAGACAAAAAGTTCCTAACACAACCACCTCCAACAATTCTTATGTAACCACTTAACTTTCAACCTACTTCCAATCGTAGTCACTTCCTGGCTAACTGCCTTTATGCACTATTGCATTTAAAGCACAAGTTAATCATATATCAATTGTCTGAACTTCTTGAATCTTGAACTTTTCAATTAATCATATATCAATTGTCTCAAATTTTCTAAACAATCTGGTTGGCTTATGGAAACATTAACAACTTGGCCTTTTCATCCTTAGGCCAAATGGAGTAAATGTCACTCAAGGTATCAATATATGCATGTGCACAAAACTTGTAAATCTTTAGAAGTATATTAGGTTCTATTATCAGAATTGATCATTTGCATTTTGAATCTACTTTGAGTTCCCATTTAAACTTTAAACTTCCAAAAAATATCAGCAACCTCATATTTAAGTTTTATAAAATAAATCCAACACATTCTTATTATATCATCGATGAAAACAATTTAATACCTACTTTCATTTAATATAGTATTTTTTTAGTTCCTCCCACATCTATGTATATTAGTTACAGCTTCAATGTAACCTTTTAGGCCTTGTTACGTGAAAAAAGAACCTTTGTTTTCTTCCTATATTGACAAGCATCCATATAGAAAGCTCCTCTTCTAATTTAGGTAACCCTTCCATAATATTGTTCTTCTTTATGAAAAGTAGAGCAATATGATGAAAGTGACTCAATCTCTTATGCCAAAGAATTATATTTCTATCTTCTTTATGTATTATAGTGTGCTTCTCTTTCAATAGATTTAAGGCAAAGCTTTTGTTTAAGTATATACCAAAACATTATACATTTTTGGCTTTTACTTGAACTTTAAATATTTCCTTGCTTTCTGTATCTATATTCGTACTTTTGTCCTTAAACAACAACATCTTATAAAATTTTTTTGACAGCTGACAAACACTTGAAAGGTTTTGATCAATTTTAAGAATATATGAAACATCAAAGATTAGTTTGAAACTTGTTAGGCCTTTAGTTACTATTATTCCTTTGCCATTCAGTGTATATAGTCTTCATTTCCAATTCTAATATATATTCTTCATTTCTAATTCTAACTTTAGAACTAGCAATTTTACCAAGCTTTTTGAAGGGTTCTACAACATAAGTCATATAAATTGTGCAACCATTTTCTATGAGTCAAATTTTTGCTAGGTGCTAATAGTAAAGCATTATAACATAAAAAACTATTCGTTTTTTAAGTTGATCATTAGCAATTTCAGCTTATATTTATTGATGTTGAGACTAGCATATCTTCTTCATATACCCTATCATATTACACTTGTGACATCTTTTTATATATGGCCTTTGCCAACACTGTTTCAGTGTATAACTGTTTTATTTATAGTAAGGACGACGTGGAAAAACTTGAGCGTTATTATTGTTGGTGTCATTGTATCCATAAACTCCAGGCTTGAGGTTATTATTTCATTTCTTTACTCTTTCCACTATTTTTATTTTATAATTTTCCTTAAAAGGCACCTTCCATAAATCCTTCTTGTCTTATAAACTTTCTTTATTTCTATGTGTATAATATATTCAATAATTTTACTAAGATGATGTTTTATAGATCTTTTAAGTTTTCCAAATACGAATTTGTAGCCTCAAACTTTTTAGAATTATAACTAGACCTTTTTGAATTATTCTAAATTAGAAAAATCAATATTAAAAAGTCTTACTTTGTTTACAATTCCAAGGAGTATGTCAAGAAAAATCTTTAATTTGACATTCTTTATTCAATAGATTAAATTCAAAATGCCTTAAATGCAATTACCAAATTATATATGGTTGAAATATAAGTGCAAAAAACCAAGGAAAAAAATAAGTTTACTATGTCCGATAAAATAATGATTGTTGTTATCTGATCCAATCACGAATCATTGTTTTAACTAAATAACTAAATAAAATAGATAGACTGTTCTCTTCGTTTCAAGTCAACGGTTCTTCTCAATTGGAAGAGCCCTTATATGGATAACACATATTTCAGTTGACAGAACCTAATTCTTATTGTTTTGTTCCGAAGCAAATATACCCTCGATATAGTTTACAGGTTATATTGAAAAGTCAAATGAGAATTTCGAAACAGTTATAAGGCTGTAACCATTTATGAACATGAAGTCAAGTATATGAAGCCAAATTACCAAATTAAGATATTATATTTTAATTTTGATTAAAAGCTATTCTCACAAATTGAATTCATTTTTTAACTGCCCATGACAAAAATCTTTTTTTTTAATCTAGGAGTAAAACAATTATAATCTTATGGTGTAGTTTTCTTAACAATAACAAAAACTTAATAAAAGTCTTACTAATATCCGAGATCTGTAAAGGTCCAATAATACACAGTCTTACTCTTAATTAATAAAGAGGTTGTTTCCGAAAGCGTAGTTTTAATTTTAATTCACCTAATAATTTGGTATTTTCATTTATACCATATCAGAAAATTTCAACAACTTTTGGAAATTAACTGTCTCGTAAATACTATTGATAAAAAATTTAGTAATTGAATGAGATATAAGAATAAAAGTCGACTGAAAATATAACTAGTCTAGTTTTCAATATAATTTCATAAACATGGACCATATGCAAGTTACTGGATTTTTTTTTTTTACCGCTGAAAATTTAAAAAACAGTTAACAACATGACCGTTGGTCTTAGAATTTCAAGTTTGTTCGAGCGACAGTGACACAAGTGGAGAAGCCATCAGGATTTGACTACTTGCCTATTGTATTGATGAGAGAGCAAGCAAATGAATTCCAAAGAAAAGACCCTTTTCACCTCTCAATCAGAAAATGCAATTCCAGAATAAATCGTTTCTAGTTGATACCCTCAAGATCTCTCCTTGACGAGAAGGATGGTTCAGCGAGTGCATAAGAAATTCAGGACATTTTATAACGGCAGATGGCCTGTGTTCTTGGGTTCCATGTGCGTTATGTCTTGAGCAGGGACTGGTTACTTTTTTGGGAGCATATCGCCAATGATAAAGAGCACCATGCGTTAGAGTCGGAGGCAAGTGGCTTTGCTTGGCGTGGCCAAGGATTTGGGTGATGGTGTTGGATTTGTGGCTGATGGCTTATACGAGGTCCTTCCAATTTGGCTTTGTTGGGTATGGTTTGGTTCGGCTTGTGGTCACTCAAAAATTGACTTCCACGCCACCGTGGTGGTGATTTCAACCTCTTGTCTTTGTTTTTCTTCTCTACATGAAAGCTTCTTTCCTAGTTTAACTTGATCTTGGTGAAGTTTCAATGGAAGTTTGATAACTAGTTTGCATTCAATTGTCTCCTCCTCCAGATTGTCACTGCCCTAATTTGAGTTTCTTTCTCCATTTTATCGATTTTCTTCACGATGTATAGTGAAAAAGACATAGTCTTTCAGAGTTGGATTCGGAGAATTTACTGGGAATTTTTCTCCCACTAACCTGATTATAATCTATACGATGAATGTTAATGCAATTCTAATATGCAGCTGTGTTCTGCCATATTCTTGCGGACAAATGGTGAGACCTAATTCAACACAGGAGCTTTAGTTTCAAGAGTGCAGAACTTCCAGGAAAGAATAGGTCTTGTTGTCGGATTGCTGGGTTGAGTGGCGCAATCCTGACTTAGGTTTGTGCGATTGTCAATTCCCCTAATTAACCATCACTCATCTTCATGGTTGCAATCGGAGCATCAATCTTTGTTATTGCTCTAATGTTTATTGTTAGACCTGTAGGAGGTGAGAGTTAGGCCATCTCATAATTCAAGGTTCTTGTTTACCTATTGCATTTGCCTCATTTCCTACTTATTGGGGGTAGTAATACTTGAGGATTTGATGAATCTGAATCAAAATTTGATCACATTGTTATCGGTCATCTTGTTCATTCTTGTATTACTTCCTGTGTTAATCCCACTGTATTGGTTTTCTTCTCAAAGCCAAGCCTTGAAGAGAGGAGAGCCTACTTGCTGTGCCAGAAAAACAAGAAGTTGGTAAATCTGAGCAGGAGCAGAATCGAAGTCATTCCAAGTGAAGTTGAGGATGAAAACTCTGCAGAAGTGGAATCACTTACAGCATCAGAAAGCCATAAAAGAATTGATCACATGCAAGCTAAGCTGTTCCACGCAGCTGCAGAAGGAGTGGTAATGGTCAAGCACAGACAAGGCTCTCGGAGAGGAGAGAATTTTACTCTGATGCATGTATTAGTAGGCGGATTTTCTGCTTTTGGTTTTCTCTTGTGCTGGCTTCTTGATCTGGTCTTACAGTTATATACAATCTGGGCCAGATGTGCTAATCTTTAGGCTATAGTTATACAAGCATCTTTGTAACCATGATCAGTATTTGGAATTTTCTTGGGCGTGTTCACGGTGGCTACTTCTCTGAAGCTCTCATCAGCTCGAACTTTAACCTTTATGCCTCATCCTAATAACAATTCCTTTCCTTTTTCTTAAGTTACCACAAACATAGTAATGATCCTAAGTTTTCTGTTTTCCTGTTATCCAGAAAGTTTTGAGTACCCAAGACCGTTAGCCATGGTTGTGGTTCAGATTATCATGGCAATAAGACTTCTACACTATTCTATGGGTTGGACTGGAGAAACTTACGTAGACAGCATTCTGATAGGACTTGACTATGTTGCTCATTGCTCAATTGTGCCTGCCTCAGCCTCAGAGCTATTTGGGTTGAAGAGCTTTGATGCCTTGTACAATTTAAGGAACACTAGCAAGCCCAGCTGGTTCTCTTATATTCTCCGGTATCATCGCAAGTGGCACTTATGACTATTATGCAAAAAAGAAAACTGATCTCCTGGAGCTAAATTTAGAACTTTTACTGGCAATGCATCTTCAAGAGGAAAAATCACGTACTTGTGCGCTTTCCATATGCTATTTCTCACTTGTGAAATCATGTCAGGTCCTTGCATTCTTGCAATGATCTTGAGTTTGATGGTTTTATATCTAACTAGGGAATATATACAGTCAGCTTTATGCAAGGACCATTGTTTGAATTGAAAGGACAAGCTACTGATATGGTTCCATATACAACGCTCACCCACTACCAGCATGGACTAGAATCCTGATGTAGAGTCAAACGATCATTGTTATTTGTTGGTCTTTTACTTGATGACATAAAACACTAGTAATCAAGAACTGTCTTTCCATTAAATTCCCGTGAAGGTTTTTGAACTCCTGAATAGATTGGAGTTCTTTTCGGATGAAAATTAATTTGTGTTGAGCCATAGTTTCACATTCTTAGACCGGCAAACTATTTCTTCCATCAGCATGTCATGAATCAGTGATGTATCTGTGTTCATTATGTCTTGAACTGGTCAATTCAATATACCGGCTGGACCAAAAGTGTTTATGTTGCACAGAAAGTGAATTTCATCTTTTTATTATTTGCTTGTCTTTATGTTCAACAACTCTGCAGGAGATACTAATGAATGAGCAGACTTTTCAAAAGTACAATTCTTGATGCTAAAGTTTCTGCAGATTCTTTTAGGGAGAAACATAGAGATTATGGAGCCAATGTCCTGGTAGAATGCTCCTCTTAGAAGGCAGAAGTAACTAGTAACAACGGATGAATTTATTATGGCCTATCAAATTAAAGCTTGAATGAAGAACATTGGGAATTTACTTAGAATTTCAGGTGTTGGTTTCTACAGTAACATTGACTATTACTGCCTTACTATCCTATTCAAACTTCATATGATTACTATCCAATTCAAACTTCATATGATCTCTTCATTACTCAAAGCAAACTGCACTAAACCTTTTCTGATATAATCATTCTTGTGAACATGCTGCTGTTACCTAACATATCAGTGCCACATGCTGATGACCTGGAATTTCACAAATGAACCCAAGAATAAATGACAAGGTTATAAGAACAAGGTTAGGTAGTTGCCTGGTGGAATTTCTAGTTTAACTTAAATGCAGACATCCTATTCTTACCCTGTTAGGCAACTCTAAGAGGTTCCTTTCTTTTCTTCAACTACCCATTTTGGGGTTAAAGCTGTACAATCTATTTCTGGGTTGTAATCTTATCAGTCCTCTTGATGCATCTAACTTAGAATTCCACTCATCTTAGAAAAACAAGTCCTGAGAAATCCAATGTTTATGGTTTTAACATAAAAGCCATGGAAGCCATGGAAGCAATAAGGCAGCCATATTGTGCTACTCTTGTATGACCAAAAAAGTGCAAAAAGACATTTCACCGTAGGTTGGTGCAGTGGTAAGCCAAATGCATTCTAATTTGAGTGATTTAAAATTCGAAAACAACATTTCTATTAGTTAGAGGTAGAGTTGTATACTTCTAGACCTCAAATTTCACAATCAGCAAGACTTTCAATGGATTTTATTGTTGTTGTATCATGAGTGGTTCAAAATAAACAGCCACGTTCTACTCTAGTCAAAAATTGTTATTACATTTGAATTAATTATAATTAATGCATGTACAACATAAAATTTTAGCAAATCTATGAATATTAAAAGAACCACATTATTACTTTTGTCATTAAGAGAGAATCACCTCAATTTTGATGATTTAAATTTGCAAAAATTAAATTAGAATTAGTTGAGTCTTGAATTCAGACATTGACTAAAGCATTAAATTTGTTTACCTTAAAATGATAACCAAATTGTGCCTTTGTAGAAAAAGCATATGGTAAATAGCAATATCAAATATATTAACCAATAATATATTTATTCGTTGTGATAAAATTATAAAATAAAATAGTTACAGCTATTAAATAAAGTTTACATCTTTTAAAAATATATAATTATCTTAGTAATAAAATACAAAGAAAAAGTTGCATACAATTAATGACTTTTTTCTGATCCTCGCAAAACGAAGAGCCTTATGCACAGAGACAATCCTTTTGTCTTGATTAAAAAAATCTATATTTATATTTATATATTTAAATCCTTGAGGCAACACTAACTTATTTTCCATATTTTTCTTCAAAATTTTCCATATATATGAACCATCATAATACTTGTTAACTATAGTAAAATACAAACCAGGGTTTTGTTTTTAACTTCTTTCCCATAGAAATTAAACGGTCAGTTTTTGGCCTACAAATGTCATTATAAATACGAGACAAACATTAAATATATAGGGAAAAAACATCACACAAGGAAAAGTGAAAAACCATCTTTTCCAGGAATCCGTGGTATTAAAAAAAATCTCTGAAACTAATATATCAATGGCGTCTCTTCAATGCAGCTCTGTTTAAATGGGTAACTTTCATCTTCTTGTACAGACATGGCTATTTTTATGCTATCACTTATATATTTAAGCTGCTATTGAGCTATGTTTTGTCAATTTTTGGTAATTTAGCTCCATATTGTACATTGATCACCGATGAAGAGATAACCCTTTGGGGTACTATACAAAAGCACTGGAATTATGGACCCAAAGAAAAAGAACTGGATTTAGCATTTGAAGAACATATAAAGTTTTTCACTTTTGAAGCCCATTAGAGATTTTTCCTTCTTTTTTTTTTTGGTTTTCTTATTGGTGGTGGTGGGGGGTTTCTGTTGTTCAATTGTGAGTTAGGGTTTATCTGTTTTTAGGGATTTTCTGTTTGAAGTACATGATGACTGGAGCTTATAGCATGAACTTAGAGAGAAAAGAAGATTGGTAAGATATCAATGACAGAGTCATTGCACTTGGCACTTGATCGCATTGTTCCACCTGAATCTGCTTTGTAAGTTGGTTTTTGTTCTTGTATATGCTTGTCACTGCTCAGCAGTGAGATCATTAGCTTCTTGCTCAAGGATGATTTATTCCATTACTTTGTCCTTACTGTTGAAAGATCAAAGTGCATCATATTTCATTCTTTCTGCATTGTAGCAACTATCTGTTTCATGATTCTGTGATTCTATGTGAGTGATAAACGTGCATGGCATTACATTCGTTCTGCAATGTAACACGTGGAAATCTGTTATAATTCTCTTTTATATACTCGGTTCTGCAATGTAGCACGTGGAAATCTGATGATTCTCTTTTGGTGTTCGTTACTGAATTCTCGGACCTTCTTAAATGTTGTCTAGTTGTTTCATTTGATCATTTGATAGGTTTCAGAGAACTTTCTAATTGATAGATGACAAGAAACATTTATATTGTTTCTATTTTTATTGTTGCTATCCTCGATCAATCACAGCCGTTAGTGTCTGGCTCAAAGTTGAGGCACTTGTTTCTCTTATTTATGGATATAGTTTCCTTATCTGAATATATTTACTTATGATTTGGCTGCTGAAAATTAAATGATTCAAAGAAACACTTCATTAGGACAGCTTTATGGATCTTTTATCTTATTCTATTATTCTATTCTTCTTTGTTTCTCTTGTCGTGATGGAGCACTGATCGTTCGGTTGTCTCATGATTTTGTAATCATGAGTGGATCGTAAGAGTTGCCTATTGTATTCTTGCTTGACAGTTTATATAGATAAAAATGGTAAATGTCCATGGTGTAGTAGTTTGGTATTATCAAAAAATGTTGTTTTTTAAATGGGTTTTTCCTGAAATTCTTGGAATTCTTTTGGACCTATGTACATAACCCTTTTTGACCCTTTAATATGCTTTCATACCAAAACATGTCGAGAAAAGAACATAAATGACTCGTGAGAAACTGAAGTTAACTTTCGATATTTGATTGTCTTTGATTAATCATGGTTAACTGCTCAGAGTTCATAACCCTTCTTTCAGAAGATAGTTTCCTTATTTTGGTTTCATTTTTTTCTTTGATCAGGGCTTGCATTACTGAAGGCAGCTTCTTGCTGATGCATCATAAAACTTTAATTTGTAGACCCTTGAACTGATATTGGTGGATTGAGTTCTCCTAATAAACAAAAAGGCTGCCAGTAGTGTGTCATAGTGAAAATGGAAAACAATAAAGAAGAGGCTTTAAAGGCCAAAATAATTGCTGAGAAGAAGTTTTCTGATAAGGACATTGTTGGTGCAAAAAGCTTTGCTTTGAAGGCACAAAACTTGGACCCTGATCTTGATGGTATCGTTCAATTTCTTGCAACTCTTGACGTGTTTATCTCTGCCGAGAAAACATCAACTGGGGATGTAGATTGTTACAAAGTACTTGGTGTTGATCCCTTGGCTGATGATAGCACAATCAAACAACAATACAGGAAATTGTCTCTCCTTCTTCATCCTGATAAAAATAAATCAGTAGGTGCTGACGGGGCTTTTAAGATTTTATCTGATGCATGGAGTTTGTTGGCGGATAAAACAAAAAGAATTGCTTATGACCAGAAGCAGAAAATGAAGGATATGTGTCAAGGGTTCCCAGATTGGAGATCATCTGCTACAGATAATCAAAATAGTTTCCCTGAGATCTTCAACAATAACACTTCATATACATGTAGCGCAGATGGTGCTATACATCCAAAGCCTGTTCCTTCTCCTCCTTTTTCCAAGTCCAATACCTTTTGGACAACCTGTGATGCTTGCAAGTTACAGTTTGAGTATCTTAGGATGTATATGAACCACAACCTCTGCTGCGACAACTGTCAGCATCCTTTCCTTGCTGTTGAGGTTCCACCTCCACCTATTCATGGCAGCAACCAATCTGCTTCGGGGGCTTCTTTCATGCAGCCACAAAACTCTAATCCAAATTCAATGGTTGAGAACTCAGATGATAAAAAAGAGAAACCAGTGCCTGTAACAAACATGGGGGCCACAGCTCAGCCTGGCACATTTTCTGATACTGTCAGTTCTCAAAACATACCATCAGCAGTTTTTTCCGCTACTCAACATGACAAATTTAAAAGAAAATATGAAGAAGCATCAACTACTTCCCTTCGAGGGAAAACCTTTCAACTAAAACCTCAGCCTCATGAAAAAAAGACCACTAGTTCAGCTCCTTGTTTCTTAAATCCTGGCTCAAGTTCTGTGCTTAACAGTGAGGGGGTGAAGAAGAAGAAGAGGCATGTTGAGGAGCCAAAAGCAGACAAACATGCAAAAGAGAAGACAAATCAAACAGGAAAAAAGAGTGGTTTCAGTACATTGGGTTTTCAGAAAGGTGATTTCGTCGGACAAAGAGGCGTTAGCACAAGAGAGTTGTCACAAGTAGAAGTCCGATACATTTTGATATCGAGATCAAAGAAGGATATTCGCTCAAAGCTTAAGGAATGGAACAGTTTGGCTGCCCTATTGAAGACTTCAGAGACGGCTTCCATACCAAGTCGTTCTCAGAAAGAGATGAAGAAGGAGACACTAAAGCAGAAGGTTCCTTCAGATGGCATGAAAGCTGATGCAAACAGGAAACAGGAGTTTGTAGATGTCAAGATCAGTGCTAACATCAATATGTCTTCCTCTGCCAATCATAATGATAATGTCGATACAGAGGAGGCCAATCCATTATCAATGACTGTTCCAGATTCTGATTTTCATGATTTTGACCATGGTCGTACAGAAATGTCCTTTGGAAAAAACCAGGTTTGGGCTGCTTACGATGATGATGATGGGATGCCTCGCTTTTATGCTCTGATTCATCAGGTGATGTCAATGAAACCATTCGAAGTGCAGATCAGTTGGCTTAACTCCAAAAGTAACCATGAACTGGCCCCAATAAACTGGATCAGTTCAGGCTTTTACAAGACGATTGGGGACTTCTGGATAGGCAAGCATGAAGTCAATAAGTCTCTTAACTCTTTTTCTCACAAGGTTAATTGGACAAAGGGTTTTAGAGGGACGATTAGAATCTATCCTAGGAAGGGAGATGTTTGGGCTCTTTATAAGAATTGGTCCCCCAAATGGAACGAGCTTACCCCAGAAGAAGTTATACACAAGTATAGCATGGTGGAAGTGCTCGAAGACTACATTGAGGAAAGGGGAGTAACTGTTGTTCCGCTCGTTAAAGTTGTGGGTTACAAGGCAGTGTTTCGCAAGCATTCGGACCCCATTAGAATCAGAACAATTCCAAAAGAAGAGATGTTTCGGTTCTCTCACATGGTCCCCTCATACTTGCTAACAGGTCAGGAGGGCCACAATGCTCCACAGGGTTGTTGGGAGCTTGATCCAGCATCTACACCAATGGAACTACTTCAGGTACTAACAGAAGTTGAGGTGGAAGAAACAATAAAGACTACTGATAAAGCTGAGGAAGAATCTCATTATGGGGATTGCAAAAAGTTGGAGGATGATGAATTGGTAAAATGTGAAAACATCTCCGAGGAAAACCATGTTGAAGTTTCTGCAAGAAGTGATAAAGCAGAAGTTACAAAGAATAAGGTGATTTTGGTGTATAAGCGGAGGCGGTATAGAAAGTAGAGAAAGTGAGGTTTGGATTAGATGGTTAGTCCACAGTATAGGAAATCATCATAGGAACCTAAGTTATCTTTGGAGAATCCTGAAAACTGGATTTAGTTTATTTTCTTTCGCATACACAGATGGCTTTACAGCTTCCTTCGAAGTTGTAGAATGCCCAGAAAATTTATAGATGATAGGAGTTGCTATCTTTTATACAGAGGAAAGAGATTTTCCATCTTAACATCTATCCTGAGCTCATTAATGGTAATACATTGATGTTTGAATGATGTTATTGGAAGGATTGAATTCCGAAATGTGAAGTATTTAAGATGTCCATGATACAGAAAACCATACAATCTTCCAGTTTTTTCCATGATACAGAGAATCATGCAATCTTCCAGTTTTTTCTCCTGTGTATCACAATTAGTCAATTACCTTTACATTTTTAATTGCAATAACAATTCACAGTTACACTTATAATTATGTTTGTTTTAATTATAATTTTTGTTTCGCAACCAAAATATAACCCAATATTATGAATACTATATTGGTACTAATACCGGTATCGAATATATTTCTAGTACGGTACGATATCATGATCGATCAATACCAAGTACTATTTCAAATAATTTTTTGAAATTACGAAATAATCCTTTAATTTTTTAAAATTTCAAAATAATATGTACAATATGTTTAATTTTGCATCAATCATATCTCCAAAAATTATAAGAATATAAATTTAAAATAACAACTATCTCTTTATTTCTATTAATATTATTTGTTACATATTTCACATATAAACAATAACCACAATTAATACAAAAAATTATTTAATTATCTTACAAATATAATACTAAAATAATGCAAAGTATTTAAAATGTTATAATTTACATCATATCAAATAAAATAAGTACATCAAAACATCATATAGTAAGAATAATAAAATTTCATGACTCTATAAGTATTATAATAAGAGCTTCTACCAAGGAACATGGTCAAGTATATACTAAACTTGAAATAAAAATATTTACAATTAAAAGTTTTATATTTATATATCATATATAGAATTTAGCATATGTATCATATGCAAGTGAAATTAAAAGAAAAAGGAAAAAATGAAAAACGTGGGACTTTATTCAATCAAATTACATTGACTTTAATTTTTATTTGGTACAAAATCTTTATTACTCAAATTTGCAAATTCATTGCACCAAATGACATGTTAATACTTTTTTATCCAAGATTATTTTCTAAGTCACTTTCATCTATCAAACTTGGTTCCTCAAAAAGCGAATCCGTTGAAAGATCGATATTGTCAAAGCAAATTAGATATATAGAATCACATGTTCTATTAAGAGTTCTAGCAAACAAATAAAATTAAAATATTAAGATATTACAAGAAATTATATTCAATTTAATTGAAGCTTTAAGTTGTATAAAACAAAAACCAAATCGTTCATTTTTTTGTTCCAATTTATTCATATTCTTGGAATAGATAAATTTAAATATGCTCTAATTCCTATCATATCCTATTGCATTCACATGTTAACTCAAAATTTGAATTATAAATCTTTGCAATTTTGAAAATTTACTACCAAATTGGTCCCATCAGGCAAATATATGACAATAAAAGTAATTTTATAAACAAAATAAAGTAATCACTCATTTTTAACGAGCAACAAAAGTGAAGAAACAGATACATTAAATAAGTTTTTCTCTTTAACGAATTGTAATAGGCATCCTAAAATCACTATAAGCATCCTCGTAAACTTTCATTTATGAGCTTATTCAGGGGTGATGGAGAATATTGTTGCATTTAGTTAACAAATAGCAGCTCTCTGTCTTGTTTTTCAACATCGAAGACGAAGCATTCCGCATTTTGTGTTTCCCATGAAAGTAGGAGGCGTTGGTTCATGGACTTCGGACAGAAATACAATCCGTCAGGAAATGACCACGTTTTACAAGCACCTCTTTCAGAACCAAGATACAAACACAGACACAACCCATTTTCAGAGCTACAGCATCAGAGGTGCCTAGCCACAAATAACCATTCACAATTACACTTTTTATCAAGAACTGTAATCATGTAGGAAATCCACCAAGCACTGTTTCAAATGCATCCCAACAAGGCCCCAGGTCCAGATAGGATTACAGCTGCTTTTTACCAAAACAATTGGGATCAGGTGAAAGCAGCATTGTTCAAGATGATATCAGAGGTCTTCACAATAGGGAAAATGGACCCCAACTTAAACAAGAGGATCATAACCCTCGTCCCAAAGACAAAGGAGCCCACAACAGTCAGCCATTTCAGACCAATCTCACTGATTAACACATGTGCCAAATTGATCACAAAGCTGGTGGCCAATAGGTTACAAGGGTTAATGCCTTCCATTATACTACCAAACCAATCTGCTTTCATCAAAGGTAGGACTATCACTGAGAACATAATAACAGCACAAGAGGCCTTCCACCATATGGACACCAATCATGAGAAATAGAATTATATGGCCATAAAGATAGACCTCATCAAAGCTTTTGACAAGATCAAATGGGAGTTCATCAGAGACACCATGGAAGATGCAAGTATCCCCCAAACCCTACGAGAGATTACAATGAATTCCCTAACCACAAGCACAACCCAGATTCTCTGGGATGGGATACCTAGACCTCTCTTCTCACCCCTACAAGGGGTCAGACAAGGGGACCCAATTTCTCCATACCTATTTATCATGTGTCTTAACAGGTTGTCACAGGCCATCTCAAAAAGTGTGCACCAAGGCGAATGGAGCCCAATCAGTTTTGGAAATAAAGGAGTTTTCCTTTCGCACCTAATGTTTGTAGACGATTTAATCATCTTTGCTAAAGCCACCAGTCAACAGGCACGAGTCATCAACCAAGTAATATCTACCTTTTGCTCATACTCCGGGCAAAGAATCAACAGAGATAAGTCCACCATTTATGTTTCCATGCCAACACCACAGTGCACAACATTGGAAATCCAATAGATATTACAAATCAATGTGGTAAGTAGCATAGGAAACTATTTAGGCACACTAATCATCCATGGTAGAGTCACTACTGCACATTATGATCACATGCTGTCAAAAGTCAAAGCCAGAGCACAAACTTGGAATGCACACAAGATTTCAACGGCTGGTCAGCTGACCCTCTGTCAATCAGTATTGAGTGTCATCCCCTCTTATCTCTTGCAAACAACTTGCATTTTCAAAACTACTTGCAATAAACTGGAACAAATTTTCAAATCTTTTCTTTGGGGTGCTCACAACT
>JANIIA010000007.1:3608059-3620726 GCA_027478495.1 Erythroxylum alaternifolium | reverse complement strand
GGTCTTCTATTGCCTTTCCTTCCCTTCCTCTTTGGCTTTGCTTGACTCACCAACTAGAAACACCAAAAATATACCTCTCAATCCCACTTCCATCATTATAATTTCATTCCTTCATAAGCAAATTAAGAAGATATAAAGGTGAAGAGAAAATCCGTAACTTTTACCTTGATTTTTACCTAAGATTGGCTTGATTTCTTACATGAAAAATGATGGGATGAAGAAGACGAAATGGAGAATAGAAAAATCTAAATTTAGAACTCCTAAAATGTTGTACATCTCCCCTCTCCATATCCTCATTCCAAAACTTTCAAGACTTACTCATATGCTTAATTCCTATTGGACACCTATGCTCTATTATTATTGGTTACACATGTCTTAATTCAATTGGTCCATGTGTTAACTTTAGAAAAATTACATATTGGTCCTTCTTTTTCCTTTACTTCCCACATTGGCCTACAATCTTATAAATTAATTTCATTCCCCTATGTCTTAATTTTCTAATGTAATAAATTTCATGCAATTTGGTTAATTATTCCGGGAGTTATACCCAAAACACTGCAGGTTGTTCGAAAATAGAGACAACAGCCATAACTCAACTTCAAGCCATAATTTCAAAAACCTTAGAGGCATAATAAAATTTCCGTTCCTTTATGAAATTTTTAGATCCATGTCTCTAGCTTAATTTTCAATTAGAATTGTCCAATTTGGACGTTTACAACCTAAAATAATGCTAAATTACAGAGGTATGTTCATGTCGAAATGAACAAATTACCTATTTACCCAAATCTTTTACATTAAGCAACATTATGTCTCTTACTATACTTAGATACACTTAATTCATTTGTTATACTCACTTCTTAATACACCTAGATATGCGATAATACTTCTAGGGTATATGTTGGGGCCTTACACTTATGTAGTAGGTAGAGGGAGAACTGTAAGACGATACCGACTTGCATAGGGGTACTGCCACTCTAGAAGATTGAATTATATATAAAAAGAAAGACGGCAAGTTGTTAGCATCTTGCATTTAGCAAGCTAGGTGACATCTTATGTAAATTGTCCATAGCTTGCTAAGGTGGTGAAAGATCTATAAATAGACCCTCCCTCCCTCTTTATTATATATATGTATGCATCATATGTCATATATGGTGATTGTGAGAGAGTGATTATAGGGTTATTTAGGAAACGTTTTTCTAAAAAGGTGAGTAACAATATAGTGAGGATATTATCTTATGGATAGTAAATTTGGGAAACACTTTGTGTGTTAGTGCCACTATTTTGTTGTATCATTTTTTACTATTTGTATCTACTATTTTCATCAGTGGAAGATTTATTTGGAGTTTGGCTCGTGAACGTAGCCTAAATTGAAGGGTGAACCATGTTAAATTTCTGTGTATTATTTCCTTACTTATTTTATTTGTGGGATATAATTCGTTGATTTTTCTCAATAGTATTTTAATGTTTGAGTTGATTTTCAAACGGATATTTGAGCATCTCTTATTCCAACTTGATAGTTTACTTTTATTAAGGGTAGAATATTTTGTAACAAATTAGAAAATTAAATATTTAATTAATATTTTATAATCTAAAATTAAAACAAAATATTAAATATAATTTATCCTTTTATCAACATAATAAACTTGTAACGCTAAGATTCTAATCATAAATGCAATGATATATACATGTTTTATCGAACATAAATGAAACTAAATTATTATTAATTTCCATTTTATATAGCAATTTATATGTAAATAAAATCACACTTCTCCAATATACGGAGACACAATATTTTCTTATGAGTTTTAAAATATAATATTACGTATATTTCATTTATACTTTTAGTTATTTTTGATGAAAATAAAATGATAACAATTTAAAAGGATGCACAAATTGTTACCGCATATTTATACCTAAAAAGAAGTAACATATTGAAAGTTACAACTTGTAACACTATTTCCTTTTTTCTTCTGTCAACTTTAAAATGAAAAAAATTTCAAGTGCATACTATACTATGCCATAAAACATTTTCATTTTGGGATTTGAATTTTAAAAAGACATAAAAAAATAAATTATGATGACTTTTTTTAATTAAAACTCAGCCCTCCAATTTAGAATTAATTATGAATTAAAAGGAAATTTATATAGATATAAATCTGCATCCAATTTCTTACCATGAAATTATTTTAAAAAATCTACTTTTATACATCCTTAATGAACTAAATTTGTAAAAAAAAGGAAAATTATAAAAACAAGATTGAGAGTTACTCGCAAAATCTTATGTATAACTCCTCTTTCACTCTCTCTATATATGTACGTAGTAGTGCTCCTTTGCATTCACTCATGTCTCTACTGCCTAGCTTTCTCCACTCTAGTTCTTTTGTTCTTTGGTACATCCAATGGCTTCCTATTTTCGGCTTTAGTTCACCTTTATGAATATATAAACTTATACAGAGACACATTGATACGTTTCAACTATTTGTTAAGAGATTTATATTTCTACTCATATTGCATGCTTTCTTATTAAGCACAACGATCACTTGGATTTCAGGGTACGTAGTGCTTGTAGAAGAAGCTTGGAAGGGAGAATATTAACATGATACTTCTGCTGCTATGGTGTATTCTCCTTTCAGCAGGTTTGATTTTTTAAGAATTTTTATTATTCTAGATTATATAAAATAATGAAAGCAATAAAAACGGCTAGCATGGAAAGAAAATTTAAGATCTATCCCTCTAAAGCAAATAAATGCCACAAAAAGTGGCTGATTCTTTGGAGTTTTGGAGGCATGGAACCCGCGTTGCATGGAAAAAATGAAATTTGTATAAGGAGTCAAGACTATGCAACACCTATCTCGCTTGGGTTTAAATAGAAAATACTTGTATAGAACTCCTAATGGAGGAAAAAAAATACAGAAATGTTGAGGAATAGTCATGATATGTTCTCATATTTACCATACCATCCATAGGTTCAGAAGTTTGCAGCTACGAATCAGTTTTTTTTTAATAAATATTTGGTATTCCTTTTGATTTTGGATTTCAAATTGGAAAACGATATTGAATCTTCTTCTTGTAGGGTTTGATGCTGATGCCCTTTCCTACGATTACAGTGCCACTATAGAGGTTAGTCTTCCCACCATCTATGTTTCTGCTGATTTTATTTATTAAGAATAAAAGAAAATTTCAAGTTTCAGAAGCTCATTTTCTTGTTGAAATGGATAAAAATTTTAGTGCTTGGCCAGCCCTCGTAAACCACAGTATGATGGAGGAATCATTCAGAACCCAGAGTTCGATGATCGGTTAACAGGATGGACAAAGTTCGGATCACCAACAATAGAGCATAGGGAATTGAATGGCAACAGATTCATTGTGGCCAAAAGTAGAAGCCAATCATTTGATAGTGCCTCACAAAAGCTCTATCTCAGAAAGGATAGACTCTACACTTTCTCTGGTACTTGTACTTTATTTGCCCCTGTCAGCTTGTTCGAAAGTGAAAGAACAAGAGTTAGTTTTGTTGTTTTTTCACACAGCATGGATTCAACTGAGTGAAGGAAGTAGTCCGGTAACAGCTGTTGTTAAAACGAGCAGTGGGTTCAAGCGCGTTGGGGCTACTTTTGCTGAGTCTAAATGCTGGTCTATGCTTAAAGGTGGCTTCACTGCAAATGCTACAGGGCTTGCTCAGCTCTATTTCGAGTAACACTCTTATATTCTGTCTTTTCTTTTAATGTTATAGAATAACAAGCATGCCTGTCCGAGGCTTATAAGATTATCTTGATTCTCCAGGTCAAATTCAACAGCTGAGTTATGGGTGGATAACGTATCGTTACAACCATTCACAGAAAAGGAGTGGAAGTCCCATCAAGATGAAAGCATTGAGAAGGTTTGTGATCAAATAAGGATGGCATGCAGTTGATCAGGACTTTTCTTTCTAATTATAATGTGAATGATTACCATGAAAATATATTGTCAGGTAAGGAAGACAAAGGTGAGAATCCAATTAGTGAATGAACAAGGAAATGCCTTGTCTAATGCCACGATTTCAATCGAACAAACGAACGCTGGTTTCCAATTTGGTTGTGCCATAAACAGAAACATCCTGACCAACACAGCCTACCAGAACTGGTACACTTCCAGGAGGTTTAAAGTAACAACATTCGAAGATGAAATGAAGTGGTACACCACAGAACCCTCAGAAGGACATGTTGATTATTCTGCCGCTGACGCCTTGCTGAAGTTCGCCAAGCAACACAACTTAGCAGTTCGTGGCCACAATGTTTTCTGGAATGATGGCAGGTTCCAACCAGCTGGGTGGGTCTCTTCACTCTCATCTCCAAACCTTTACAATGCTGCAAAAGCCAGAATATTCTCAATCATGTCAAGATACAAAGGCCAAGTTATTTCCTGGGATGTTGTCAACGAGAATCTACATTTCAATTTCTTTGAGACCAGACTTGGACCAACTGCTTCAGGTACGCTCTACAATTTTGCTCACGCAGCTGATGGAGGCGCTACATTGTTTATGAACGAGTTCAATACCATAGAAGATGGCAGAGACCCAGCTTCTACACCAGCCAAGTACCTTGAGAAGTTGAGATCTATCCTGAAATACCCTGGCAACGCTAATTTGCGCATGGGGATTGGACTTGAGTCCCATTTCCATTGGTTGGACCTTGCTTACATGAGATCCGCACTCGATACTCTGGCTGCTGCTAACTACCCTATTTGGCTCACAGAAGTTGATGTTTCAAGTGGTCCTAATCAGGTAAGATGGACGAAGTCCCTTTCACCCAACCACTTCTAGTCTTGTGACATGATCATGTCCTTTTGGATGTTTTGTTCAGGCACAATTCTTGGAGCAAATTCTAAGAGAGGGCCATTCCCACCCAAAAGTAGCTGGAATTGTGGTATGGGCAGCATGGAAGCCATCAGGATGTTATGCAATGTGTTTGACTGATAATAATTTTAGGAACTTGCCTACTGGCAATGTAGTGGACAAGCTACTGGGCGAGTGGGGTGTTCTCAGTCCTCTGATTGCCAACACCGACGAAAATGGCTTCTTTGAGACCTCGCTTTTCCATGGAGATTATAATGTCACAATCCACCATCCCTCTTCCCTGTCTCAGAGTCTAAAGGTGTTTCCTGCTGATGATGCTCCTAGTACCTTGTTTCTCCACCTGACTGCATGAATCGTCCTTCAATTGCACGTGAAAAACACTCCTGTTAGGTTCAATAATAAGGTTTCACGAATAGCATACGGATTGCTTACTTTTCCCTGTCAAAACTCATTGTTCACAAAAGACCAGTAAAGAAAAGTCTTCCTGGGCTCCATTGATTGCTTCTTTGCTTTCCAAGTAACCAAGTCCAAACTTGCCACAAGTCCTGAATTTTTTAAAATTTGGATATGCAGAAAGAGTGAGGTTAAATCCATGTTAGAACTATCGAACAAATTTTGCCTTACTGATCAAGAACATAACTTCTTACCAGTTGTGTTCTATAAATAATGAAAAAGAAAAACACATCACATCAACAAGACAAAGCATTCTGTTAAAGAAAATGCTCTTGGATTGGATACCGGTTAAATTTAATAGCCTAAATCTTAATAACGTAAAATAAAGAAAAGACAAAATAAATTGGACAAGACATAAGAATTTACGTGGTTCGGTCAATGTGACCTACATTCGCAGCCAGAGGGTAAGCCAAATTCACTAATATGTAGAGAATGTACAAAAGTACAAAAATTGACACAGAAACTTTCAACTACTACAACTCACATGTGAGAGAAAAGAACAAAATGGAGATGTAGTGCCTGAAAAGAAGGAAGGAACGGTGCGCTGAACTCTACAAGCTTCCCATCTATTTATAGCCAAGGTTTCAAGCATCCGTCCAAAGCTTCTGTTAATTTAGCTTGTCCATGCGGAGGACATTTTACAAAAGGTGGGAGCAAATGTCAAACATAGAATTTTGGCTAGCAAAATGCATTGAATATTTTGATCCAAGCGTGGCTGAGCAGGTATGACTTTTGAGGAGCCAAGTCACCAACTTCAACAAATCTCCATCTTGACTTGGTTCTGAACAATTAGTGATTTGCTTCACCTTCTCTGGGAATGCCCCAAAGAGCGATATCACCAATTATAAACACCAATAAAGTCTAAGCACTGCTTGAACTTGTAAATTTGAAGAGTCTTCGTAACATGTCAGCTGGATTGTTCTTAGTGTTGATCTTCTGAATAAGGACCTTCTTTTCTACAATAGTATCTTAAATGAAATGATACTTCCCATCAATATTCTTCGTTCTCTCATGATACATTTGATCTTTTGTCAAATAAATAGTACTCTGACTGTCACAATAAACGGTAGTAACCCCTTGATGTAAAGATAACTTGCTGAATAAACCTCTCAACTATAATGCTTTCTTGATAGCCTCAGTGACTGCCATATATTCTGCTTCAGTAATAAATAAAGCCACTACATGTTGTAGAGTAGCTTTCTAGTTAACGGCACAACCTCCAATGTAAAATACATAACCTGTCAGAGACCTGCGTCTGTCGAGATCATCGACATAATCTGAATCTACAAAACCATCCAAAGTGTTACTTGTTCTACCAAACTCCAAACAAAAGTTTGAAGTACCCTTCAAGTATCTGAGAATCCATTTCACCGCTTGCCAATGTTCTTTGCCAAGATTGGCCATATACCTACTAACGACACTAACAGCTTGCGAAATATCAGGCAAGTACATACCATTGCATACATAATACTGCAGATGGCACTAGAATACAAAACTCATGCCATATAATATTTCTCTTGCTGTGACTGTAGTGATAGAGCAACAGATAGTCTAAAATGACTAGCAAGAGGAGTACTAATTGCTTTAGCATCTTGCATGTTAAATCTCTCCAAAACTTTATTGAGACAATTCTCTTGGATCAAGAATAATTTACCAGCTCCTCAATCACGTCTTATCTCCATGCCCAAAATTTTCTTTACTACTCCCAAATCTTTCATCTCAAATTCACCATGCAATAAGACCTTTAAATGGTGAATATCTATGACATTCTTGGCAGCAGTGAGCATATCATCAACATATAACAATAAATAGATGAATGAGTTGTCATCTAACTTCTAGAAGTAAACACAACTATCATACATGTTCCTGGAGAAATCATGACCCAACATAAATAAATCAAACATCTTATACCACTATCTTAGAGACTGCTTCAATCCGTACAAGGATTTCTTCAACAAACACACATGGTTTTCTTTTCATTCTACTTCAAAACCTTCAGGTTGTTTCATATAAATATGCTCATCTAATTTGCCATGCAGGAATGATGTATTGACGTCAAGCTATTCTAATTCCAAATCAAACATGGCAATCAATGCATGTAATACACGAATAGATTTATGTTTCACCACTAGTGAGAAAACATCATTAAAATCAACACCTTGTATTTGACTGTTGCCCTTTGCAACCAAACATGCCTTATACCTTGCATTTTCAACACTTGAAGTATCTTCTTTTCTTTTGAAGACCCATTTGCAACCAACAATTTTCTTACCCTTTGACGGCTTCATCAGAACCCAAGTATCATTCTTGTGTAGAAATTTCATTTCTTCGTTCATAGCCACCACCCACTTATCAACATCAGTACTTGAAACTACCTCTGTATATGTGGAAGGTTCACTGTCTCCACCTGTTTCCTGTGCCATTGATAAAGCATATTCAACTAAATTTGCATACCTCTATGGTAGTCGAATCTCCCGTCTTAGTCTGTCTCTGGCTATAGAATGTTCTTCTTCTACTGGTTCATCTTAAATATGATCAAGATCTGGTTCATCAAGTTGATATGTTTGATGTGTAGAAAACGTCTGTAAAGGACTTGAACTACCAATCTCTAACTCCACCTGCTTCTGTGCACTATCCTTAAATTGCAAGGATTACAAGACTCTTTTCTAGGATACAACATAGAGGACTCATCAAATGTAACATCCCTACTAATTACAAATTTAGGTGACTTGGGATCAGGACACCACAAACGATATCCTTTCACCCCTGAAGCATAACCAAGGAAAATACATTTCTTAGCCCTAGGCTCTAACTTTCCCTCACTTACATGCATATATGCTGGACACCCAAATATTCTTAAAGTAGAGTAATCAACAGGAGTACCTGACCAAACTTCCTCTGGAGTCTTGAAATCTAGAGGAGCACAAAGAGGGCGGTTGACAATGTAGCAAGCTATAGCAATGGCTTCTGTCCAAAAATCAAGTGTCAACCTTGCATTAGAGATCATACACCGAACCTTTTCTAAAAGAGTCCAGTTCATAATAGCCCAAATCTTAATAATGAAAAATAAAGAAAAGACAAAATAAATAGGACAAAACACAAGAATTTACATGGTTCGATTAATGTGATCTACGTTCATGGTCGGAGGGTGAGTCAAATTCACTAATATGTGGAGAATGTTTAAAAATACAAAGGCTGAAAAAAAAGCTTTTAAAACCTCATCAAATATACATAAAAAAAAATTGAAGAAAGAATGGAATGATTGGTTTTGTTTTTGGTGCATTGAACTCTACAAGCTTCCCATTTATTTATAACGAAGGTTTCAAGCATTCATCCAAAGCTTCCCTTAATTTAGCCTGTTCATGTGGAGGAAATTTTGCAAAAGATGAAAGCAAATGCCAAACATAAAATTTTGGCCAGCATTTGTTGACTTGGTGAATGGGCCAAGGCATGTCACATAAAACTTTCCATCATTTCTAAATAATAATTTTTTAATATTATATTTATTTATATTTTTTTCAGCATAAATCATTATATTTTATTTCATTTTATTAAAAACTTTACTTCTCACCAAAAAATTAGCCTTAGTTATGAGAAAGAACCATGCCAAACGGAAGTTCACTCCATTTGGAATTAGTGCCATCACACTCCTGGGACCTTCTTTTCACCTTCATCGTCTGGTTCTTAAATTGCAGTCCACAAAATGCTTGCTTCAACAACTCTTTACATTTAATGCTTTTCTCTTTTACGAGATCCTAACTTCCCATTATGTTTTCCGTCTTGCAGCTGAGCAACTGAAACATGGGGATGGGCGTGTTCAGTGGTTCATTAGAATATTACGTTGGAGAGTTTTGCTTGATGTGTTTATCTTCTGTTGCCAGCCATGGAGGTTGTCTCAGTTGCTGCTATTGAGTTGCCTAATTATATTAAATGTGCAGTTTAATGACGTTATTACGTACTTGCTTAACTGTCCTAATTAATAACTGTGATAATGAGTTGCTTAATTATATGGAATTTGTAGGTTAGTGCTTATGTTTATTAGATGAGGTCAAATCTTTTGTGCTCATAACTCAGTGCTGACACTGTTTCAGACCATCTCATTTACACAAATATACGAGACTGAAAAAAATATGTTGATAAGATGATTTAGCATAGAGTTAACACAGGGTTACAGACACATGAGATTTAAGAGTTTATTAGATAGGCAGAAAATTAGATAGGCAGAAAATTACGAACGTTGTATTTATATTTTTTAAAATTTCTATTCAAACTTTAAAATTTTCTCAATTTTATAATATTAGAATGCCATGAAATCTTTAAATAAATTGTTAAGATTTTGATTAAAAATACGAAGTAGAAGAATTAAGTTAATGTTCATTTAGTATCTAAAATAATTTTGAATTTTTAAATTTATTATCTATTTATTAATTAAACTGTAAGTGTTATTTGACGTAAATAAACTTAATTTAATTTATGTGACCATTTATTTTAATTTTTAAAAAGTTGATTTTAAAATATATTTTAATATATTTAAATTTTTATCATTTATTTAATTTTTTGTATTACAGAATAAATTTATGAATTTTTAGAATATAATTCACCTTAGTTTTTTTAGGCATAATTTAATTGAATCAACAAATACTTGAAATGCCTTGGATTCCTCTCTTTTATTATAAATAGAAAAGGGGAAAAAGAATTTGAAAACTATTTATTAATGTTTTGAAATCCGTTACAACGAAATAGAAAAAATTTAAAGTTTAAAAGGTTCAACTGGTATTAAACTGTTATAAAATTAACTATATATTAAATAAAACTAAACGTTTTAAAATATAATTAAAAAATATTATTTTATTATCAAAAAATTTTAAGATAAATTAAAAAAATATTAAATAAAAATTAATTGAATGATTTTTTATAAAATATATTAATTTAAAATTTTTAAATATTAATTAATAAATTACTTATTTTTTATTTTTAATAAAAATATTAAAATAAATTGAACTAAAAAATTAAATAATTAAATGGTACAAACTGTGAAAACGACGGAGTTAATTGAGTTTTTTAATATTGCTATTTATATAATATCTTTGACGCGTTAAATCGATTTCTTAAGTGGACAACGTACTGGTGACGTGGATGTTCAATGTAACCACGCGGCAATTTTCTATTGGCTACACTGAGTCACAAACCTTGGTCATATATAGTCAGCTGCTATGGTGTCCTGGTTAAGATTTGTTCTAACTTCAACCCTCCGTCCTATTGCTCTGTATTCAACACGCCGACGCGGTTTCATTACGAACAGATCTAAATCGAAATCGAAATCGAAATGGACGCCGTAGACTCCGTCATCGATCCTCTCAGAGATTTCGCCAAGGACAGCGTCCGCCTCGTTAAGCGATGCCACAAGCCCGATCGCAAAGGTGGTTGATGGTTTATTTGTTTATAATTTATAACCGCCTTGTCTCTTTTTTTCCTTTCGATTCATAGATTTCTTTCTTCTTATTTTTTCCATGATAGAGTTCACGAAAGTGGCATTCCGTACTGCGATCGGTTTTGTGGTGATGGGATTCGTAGGGTTCTTCGTTAAGCTCATCTTCATCCCCATCAACAACATCATCGTTGGTTCTACTTAGGTATTTCTTTTGTGATCTAATATTTAGTTATCCAATCCTTGCTTACCATGTGTCTGGTGATCTTCAGTTGAAACCATAAAATGGAGATTTAATTTAACAAGTTCAAGTGAATGAGTGTGCTGGAATGACTCCGTTGAAGTTAGTACTATTTTTTGGTTAATTATGTGCAGATGATTTAATCCCACTTCCATTACTCTTTCCGTCAAGTTGGTATGAGAATGCAATAACTACTGAGACTCTTTGTGTAACAACTTAAAACTTAATTACGTGATTTCAATGTGTGATTGCAGGATTTGTCCAAAATGTTGAGGGCACAACACACAAGATGGAAATCATATTCATTGAAGTCCTGGATATTCAGTTCTTTTTTGTTTCTTTTTGATACCTGCGACATGTTTGACCTCATTCAACAATTTCTGAAATATAAACTCTTTAGTTTCACGTTGTTCTCTTTTCTGCTTCTTTATTTCCTTATGATTGTTACAGAAATTTAATTTCTTAGCATCTTAGAAAGTATCACGATAAGGTGAATTGCACTTTTAACATTTTCTAAATATTACATTACATATTAATATTTTTAACATTTTGTCATTTTTAAATAATTAAAACCGTTAACTTAGTTAAGGTGAGTCCCATTTGAATAATTTAGACTCATTAAACATTGACATAATTTTAAAAACTATTTTTAAAACATTACAACTTGCATGTCAATATTCCTTTGTCATTATTTTTAGTATTAATTTTACACTTTTAATGAAAGTGTGACGGGTATTGTTTTAATTTGCTAGAATATGATTAAAGAAAACAGAGATTATTAAATAAAAATTAATTGATTTAGTCAAGTTTATATAAGTCGATTAGTTTATGAAAATCGAAAATTGAACTATTAATTAATAAATTGATCTATTTTTAATAATAAAAATGTAACATTATTTTAATTTTAAATTGTTGAGATACAAAATGATACGATATTGTATAAAATGATATAAAAATAATTGTAAGAAAAATGATACTAGAGATAATATTAGAGAATTAACTTGTGAAACTCTCATGTTTTCTCTCTCACGGAATTGGAATCGTCGGAGGGTGAATTCGGGACAAGGGATTCTACATACTTATTATGTCTAATTATGTCCGACTAAAATATGTCGTCGTTTCTGCTTGAATTTTAACTGATCCAATTATTTAATTTTTTTCTTTAAATATAACTGTCATACTCGTGGCACACACGCCTATGACTCTTTTTTAGTTTTTATTATTTAATTTTAATTATACTACTATTAGTTTAATAAAAATTAAATTAAATTAAATTTTAATTTTGATTTTGATTATGCTACTATTAAATTTATAAAATTAAAATTAAAATGATAAAAAAACAAAATAATTAGGTTTTTGACACATATTTTCATTTTTTAATTTTTTAATTTTAATTTTTAAATAAATTTTATAAGAAAAAATCAATTTTAAAAAATTAATTAATTAATTAAAATTGTTTAATTAATTCATAAATTATAAAAATATGAAATTAAATTTAAAATTTTGATTAATTTTATTATTATTATTATTATTATTATTATTATTAGACAGCATGCATATTAATGCAATATTATAAATCTTATATATTTATCATAAAGTTTTTTTCCATAGAGAATGCTTGTGAAATGCAAATGAATTATACAATATATTATATATGTGGAATAATTTATTTTGATTTCAACAACTTATTTTAATTGATTAATTTACTAAAATT
>JANIIA010000007.1:3567333-3577783 GCA_027478495.1 Erythroxylum alaternifolium | reverse complement strand
TTCTTGTGGTGTGCAATGAAATTCAGCAATTAATTTCGGTATCTACTTAAAGGAGACAGGAAGCACCAAATGCCCATTGAAAAATAATCTATCATTGATTACTTTGTAGTGCGCATAGACAGAAGGATTTTGTAGAACCTTTGCTTTCAGTTGCTGGTAATTCTAGTCAGCCTTCATTTCCGCATCTAAACTGTCTCACTATGTCCATATCGGCAAGGTAACTGGTGCTAATTGAACCTCTTCATTCTACCTTGACAGAGCATCAGCAGCCTTATTTTGATTTTCAGGCTTGTACCCAATTTCAAACTCATACCCTAACAACTTGGCAACCCAATTCTGTTGTGTCAGGGTGGACCATGGTCGGCCTGTGGCCTACCCATGACCAGTCTAATTCGGGCCAAAAATGGGCAGGCCGGGACAAAATTGCCATCCCTAGTGGTGATTTGCTGTTGAAGCAGATGATGCAAACTACTATGATCTGTTCTTACAGTAAACTTCCTCCCCACAAGGTATGGTCTCCAATGTCGAGTAGCCATCACCAAGGCCATAAGCTCCTTTTCATATGTTGGCTTTGACAAGTTCCTCGGAGCTAAAATTTTGTTATAAAAAGCTATTAGCATCTGCTGCTGCATAAGGACAGCCCCTATTCTCTCTTCGGATGCATCACATCTAAGACAAAAGGCTTGGTAAAATCTAGCAGAATTAATACTGAGGCTGATGTTAGTGCCTGCTGTAAGGCTAATAATGCCTCTTACGCCTCTGTTGTCCAGCGAAAGGTTTGAGCTTCCTCTTTTCTTAATAAGTCGATAAGTGGTCGTGCAGTCTGCCCATAATTGCGTATGAACCTTCGGTAATATCTCAACAGTCCTAGAAAAGCTCTTACCGCTTTGATTGACTTTTGAACAGGCCATCTTAACATGCTGGCCACCTTAACCAGATCCATGGCAACTCCTCTTCAGAAATGACGTGTCTAAGATACTCAATTTTTTTGTGCCTAAACTGACGCTTCTTGTGATTAATGGCAAAGCGATGCTCTTGTAAACACTTCGAAACGGTCTCTAAGTGCACCAAGTGAGTGGCCCAATTTTGGCTATAAACCAATATGTCATCAAAAAAGACCAACACATAACGCCTCAACCCAATGCTCAGCAAATCATTCATCACAGCCTGAAACGTTGCAGGCGCATTCTTCAACCCAAAAGGCATGACTCTAAACATGTAATGCCTCGAGTGAGTTCAGAAAGCAATTTTGGGTACATCCACCTCTTTAACTCGGATCTATTGGTAGCCAGATCTAAGATCCACCTTAGAGAAGTATCACGCTCCATGCAACTCATCAAGTAACTCTTGAATCACTGGTCTCAGGTATTTATCCGATATGGCTACCTTGTTGAGCTCTTGATAGTCAATACAGAACCTCCAACTGCTATCTTTCTTTTTAATAATTAGTACGGGGCTAGAAAAATCCCTGTACTTGGCTGGATAATTTCGGTAGCTAACATGCAACGACCTACCGCTTGATCTCGTCTTTCTGCACATGCCCATAATGATTAGGGCGCACGCTAACACCTGAAGTGCTTAGTAATAATGGAATTGCATGATCAACTACACGACGTGGAGGTAATTCAGTCGGCTCTCGAAAGACGTACTTAAACTTCTTCAACACTCTTTGTAACTCTACTTTATGTTTTTGATCCTCACAGCCGATATTCAACTCAAGTGATTCAGTCGTCAATGGCCACAACAGGAAGGCGAGGTCCACTTCAATTGATTTTTGTAAAGCTCGACATGATGCTGACTAGGACAATAAGGTTTCATCACCTTTAACCAATATTTTTCTGCCATCCCGCATGCACTCCATGGTTAATTTCACCCAGTTAGCTTTCACGTCCCCAAATGTCTCCAACTATGAAATTCCCAGAATTAAGTCTACCCCACCTAGAGGGAATATATAGTAGTCCAACCTGTACTCTTCCGATTCAATAAAAATAGGAACAGCTCAGCATAACCCACATGTTCCCCTTCGTTACCCATCACCCAATTTGACATCAAAGCGAGGGGTTTCTTCAATTGGCATTCCCATAATGTTTACTACTGTTCTCGCCACAAAGCAGTGGCTTGCGCCACTATCCACTAAAACCACAACTTCTTTATCTCCAATCTTTCCTTTCATCCTCTGTACGAGCTAAATTACCTCCAGATAACCCAAAACATAGTAGCTCTAGGTTCATTCCCTGGGTATCAGCCGTTGCTTCTGCCATCTCTACTATCTCTTGGGCATTGGGCATTTCACCGGCTTCTTCAATCTGAGCTTCTTCTTTTTCCCATAAAATCACTGTTTGTGGAGTCTTGTTAGAGCATCAATGAAGCGGTCCATATGGCTGTTGATAGCGAAAACATAACTCGCGGGCCCTAAGGTCGTTTACTTCAGCTTGTGATAAATGACGTACTCCTCTTGATCCAGTTGCAGACAATCCGTTGGATTTGTTAAATGAGCCCCCTGTAATGTTCTGTGTGTTGTTTGACTTATAAGTGAAAAATTATGTATTTGGGCTTGGCAATAAATTTGTCTTTTGGCCCAAAGTGCTAATGATGTTGGATTTAATTGTAGTCAGCCGAAATATACCCCCTGCTTTTGTACCTAGCCTATATCACTCATTTCTCCCTTTAGCCCAATCAGTCTTCTTCTTTCCCAGGATCTCTATCTCAAGTTCAATCTCACGAGTGAGGTTCATGGTTTTGTGCAAATCACCAACCTCTTGAGCTCGTATCCTTGCTCTAATCCCTTCCTTTAACCCATTCAAAATTTGCCCAGTGAACGCTGCTTCAGTCAACCTTTGAATATGCGTTGATTTCTCCACAAAATCTCTATTGTACTCATCCACCAACCCCTCTTGCCTAGTTGCTACCAACATTTCATATGGGTTCGAAGCTAATGCCCCTCCAAATCGTGCGAGAATTTCTTGACAAACGTCTACCCAACCCTGCAATGGCTTCCTTTCATGTAACCACATCATCCAATGTAGGGCATGACCCTGTATGCAAACCAGAGTCAAGGTCACCTTCTGTTCTTCCAGCGTGCATTGAATCTGGAAGTATTGCTCAGCTCTCCTCACCCAGCTGAGTGGGTCATTGCCATTAAAGTTTGACAACTCAATCTTCTTGGCAAATATCTGAATGTCTTCCACATAAACCATTTTAGTCTCTGTCTTGGTTGAAACTGGCTTTACTGATTTTGTGCTTTTGTTGCCCGCTCTCAAGCTTTCAGACCTAGTTTCCTCCATGGTGTTTCCCTTCAAAACAGTCATCAGTAAGCTTTTAATCTCAGATAGCTGGTCTTCCACCTTTTTCTTTCCCTCAACCACTTCAACACCCAGACCACCAAGGCGTTGCTCTAACGCCCCAACGTCCTCTCCACCACTTACATTCTAGACTCCATTCGAGTGTTTGTCATTTGTTGTTTATCTCCACGCTCACCGCACCAAATTGATGGAGTAAGGAGCAAGTGAAACTTAGAGAACCAAAACAAGTAATATATTGATAGCAAAACACAGAGTAACAAGGAAGCTAATAACAATCCTCCCAAGCCAAAGGTCGTTCACAACAAACTTCAAAAAAAGATACTCTCCTTATTCCTAGCTTGATACATATAGGAATATTTCCAGCTAGCTGTCTATAGGTATAATAAACTGTTAATGTCCTGCAAAATTCCAAAGGTAATTATAGGTCCCCCTTTGTCACATCCTTCTACTTGCGCTTGTAAACCAGAAAGGGCCTCTTATCACTAGATGGCCTATTTTCGGGCTCATTACTGTAGGGCTCATGATTGTTTCTAACAAAAGTTGCCACAAGAAGCAATCCTAAATACATCAAAATTTCAGCTAGTGAACTTGTATAACTTTGTAGGCGAAAGTAGATAGCACAATGCTGCTTAGTAATTTCTGCGAAAAATCGACACCAACTTCTCACAGATGACATTCAGAGATTCTTTGGTGCAGTGGATATCATTGTGAAACATTTAACCATTGGATTTCCATTGTCATATTCTCAAGTAAAGAAAAGTGTTTGAAAGGTTTTCCACATACGCACGGAATCTTGTGTTGATTTTAATGAAATCATCATACTTGTGCATTATTTAAACATATCCCAGTCAGTATAATTGTAGGAGCATTGAAGGAGAATAAACGACTCTGACGTGCAAAATTGTAATGATTACAAATAGAAACCATCAAAACTAAACAGAAGATGATAACAATTTGCAGAAGAATATGCAATTTCTCTTACAAACATCACAAGCACCAACGTCTTTCTTTTTCATAACAGGCACCAGAAAGCATTTGCTTTTATCCTCTCTGCTGTGTAGAAAACAAATGAAAGAGTGAAGTTAAGGGAATGTATAAATAAAATTGTACTATATGGTGGTTTGACAAAGCACAAGTTGAGGAAACCAATTAGAACTGAGATCACGGATACACCAAAATGCTAGGCTAACTACAATATTATCAACAATCAAAATTTAGTTTGTTGTAGTTAAAAATCTACCAGTTGAGTAGTGAGCAACAGCTAAATGCCAAATCACAATAATTGTTGTATCTTTTGCAGTTTTATTAGGTGAACTAGATTCATACGTCATATTAAATGTATTATAGGCTGAAGAAAAACTCACCAACTAAATAGTTGGATACAACAGTAGCAGCTACTACACATAGTAGTAGAATGGAAATTTGATAAGAAGATATAGATAAAGGACCTCTGCATGTAATATAAAGGCACGTAATATTGAAAATAAAACATTTTGCATCCGACGGAGGCACAGAAGAACCAAGGTAACATCTTATTCGCACTTTTCAAGAGACAAAAGAATACTTAAGTCGAGCAATTTTAAGAAACAAAAATCCAAAAACCAAATCTTCAAATGATTCAGAGACTTTACCATACCTTAGACACATCAACACTTCTTCTGATTTGGAAAATACTTTTAGCATCGTCCTTGTTCCTTGATTCAGATTGCTAACCTTGCAGAACTGGTACTCACACTTGTTCGACGTTGAATTAGCATTAGGGCTTTTGAGTCCGTGAAATAGTTTCTTTTGTGAATTTGCATTACAGGACGTGCTTATAGAACGCACTCGTTTCACAAGTGGTACATCCTTCCCGCGAATTTCAAATTGTAAGGAACCGGGAAATAAGAAAAAGAAATCCTATAATTAATGGAATGGTAAATTTGTGATATTTGTTTCAACTTTAATTTTTGGTTTTCATTTTTACTTTTAGATTTGATAAAAAATCTATTTGTTTTAGTTCAAGAAAAGTTGAAAGAAAAACCTCATAGATTATGGCTAATTTTGTCTTTTAAGGTTAATTCATTATTAGATTCTTTATTTTATTGTAATTGAGCTAAACTTTACTTAATTTATGGAGAGGAATCCCACACTTGTGGGAATTTTGGGGATTTCCACGCCATTACGTATTATATATATGAAAATGTATATAATAAGTAAAATTAATGTTTTTCTGTTTCTTCATATCATAACTGGGCAAGTTTAACAGTATAGAAAATCCTAATTTTATAATGTCAAAAAATCTTTATATAACATTTCTTAATTAAGAATGCCTATAGTTAAACAATTATTGTGGACCTTGAGTTCTTCTTCTTCCTATATAATCTTGTAAATGGCATCTCTCACCTTGATATGGTAAAAAATATATCCAAGCATATTAGTGTGGCACGAATCAACTAAGTAAAACTTACTTAATATATAAAGAAAATGATATTAACATAAAGATATTAAAAATTAATTGTAATTACTTTATTTATTTAAAATAATATACTATCTAGTGAAGGCATAGGAAACTGATTTGTTGGACTTGTTACTGTTTCTAAAAGAACTTGAAAGTCATTTCCAATACCTTCTCATCTAAGTATTAGACATGTAAAATGCATGTCAATTGAGCAACAACATGTAATATTTAGGGTCGGATCAGTTCTTTTACCTCTATATGGTATTTTTTTATTGGTTGGAGCACATGCATTAACATGTGTACCATCTATTGCTCCAATGAAATCCTTAAAAAATTGTATTATTAAAATAGTTAATTGAATATAAGGGTATAATAAAAATATTAATTAATTATATGAATAGATATGAAAAGATGGAAAATATTTTGAATTATGCTAAATTTTAGAAGGCATATTGGAAAAGGATGACGAAGTAATGACATTTTGTATTATGATTAAATGCATATAGGACTTTATGAAAATACTTTGAAATTGTCTAGGTTGAATGTTTAAAGTGCTCTTCATCGACCTTTGTTATCTCACTATGCCCTATAGTTATTAAGAAAATTACAATTTGGTCCTCCATAGTCAAATGATTTATTGGCTTTAAGCTTCGTAAACTCTTCAATTTAATACATAAAGCTTAAGAAAAATATCTTATTCATTTTTAAGTTCTCACAAATCCTTGTACAGTTTTCATTCAAAAACTCAAATATCCAATCATGACCTGATAGACCAAAGATTTCACATGGTTGCTTATGTAAATAAAGATATTCATTCTCTTTTTTAACTAGAGAAATAATAACTACCTTCATCAGTTCATCATTTGAATTTGATTCAAAGTTCGATAAAGAGAGCATCTATCTACAATATCAACATTAATAATCGATAAAGATATTTAAATATAAATGCTAAAACAATTATGAAACATCATAATAGTTAACATAAATTTAAAAAGTTCATATAAAACATTATATCAAAAGGTTCACACCAAATATTCATACAAAAAATATGATAAAATGTTTAAACCATAGAATAGTTCTTAATATAAACATGCTGAACCAATAAGACTTTAATATGCAATAACATAAAAAAATAACTGAAGATATGCAATCAAATTTATCTTCTTCACATTTTATATCTTCATAAAAATCTCCCTAAAAAAGTGGAGAATCATGTAAAGCCTTTACTTTTTTTCCATAATGCACACCTTCGACACCTAAATTATGTAAGGAATTTAAACATTCCATCATTATATTAATCTCTTAATTAACTGATGAAGCTTTAAATCCATCATCTATAGTGTATGTTGTTAAGGCTAGTTTTTCTTAAGTAAATCATTTTTTCTTTTTGATTATTCACCAATTGTAATTAAGATCTTTTCTATAATGTTAGAGTATGCCATCTTTGCCTTCTTCTTCTTAAGAGATTTCTTTTAAAAGAAGAACTTGCAACTTGATCTATTTTTCATTGAATGCATAAGCCTCATCACCATCAATTCTATATTTCTCTTTTATACTACTCGATATAGATTTTATTAATGAACGTGCTTGCAAACAAATTGCAGTTGTATCTCAAAAAATATGAAACAAGTATAAAAATCCTTACATCATTTTTCTTGAATATGTGAACCATTTTATGCACCTATAATGATGAAAAGTGTATATGAGTAAAAAAATGATAAATGTATTTTACCTTAAATAGATTTTTCCTACATTCATATGTAGCATTAACTTTACTAATGAAGGAGTTGTAATCGATTCTTGTTTCCTTGAGAAAGTTATTTAAATTCTTCAATCTAACCTTATTACATTATATTTGTTCTTTAATTAAGCATCAATATTCTCTTTACTGAATTTTGTTTAAAGAATTGCCTCAATAATCTTTCAACTGGATTTAGAAAAGGTAGTAGTTGTTCGATTTTCCTTTTTCATTTCTTCAATCATTAATGAGATTAAATGCCTCTCTATGGCATCATTTCATACTCCATCCTTTTTTATTTATTTATACATAATCATTAGAATCGTTCATATTGTTTAAAGCTTCCATCACTAGAATTAATTGCATATAAGTGACAATAGAAAAATAAAAAATACGATATTTGTTAATAAATTTCATTACAAGCTTCATTATCTTTATTTTAAAATGGAAGTTGCATGTAAGCTTGCTATGATTTTACAAATATAATGTAAGAATAAGGGAAAGTTTGCAAAGAATCATCACATGTTGTTCAAAAATTTTGCTAAATAATTGAGATTGATAATTTGAGATTACATTCTTATTTTCAAGTTGAATACTGCAACTTACATTGAGTCAGTGGTTTCAACATCAATAATATTATCACAACATTTTATAACTTATATCATTTAACAACTTTCCCTTATAAGGGACTAGGCTATTCTTTTACCCCCAAAATTTTGTATTAAAACATGTAGCAATAAAAAAAATCATATTTTACTAGTACAATCATAAGAAGCAGATAAATGAGTTAGTACTTATCAAAGGGACATATATATTCTTTCTGTCATTTTATTAAACACCAGGAGTCTAATCTTTCTTATCCCTAATTAATTTAGAAAATAAACTAACACCCAATTACTGAGAAACCAAATCATTATTAAATGTTGAAAATTTACAAGTGGAATAATCCTACATTGGAAAGAAACATAAAGATGAAGTGTATTATATGCTAAGATATGATTCATAACCTATTGCTTTAAAGCTTTTAGTTGAGATGTAATATCCTAGTTGTATATGACTCATTTGGACTTAGTCTAATTTTTTCCCAAAGCCCCCTTAAAATATATCAATGGTATTAGAGTCAGGTTAGCAAAGCTCAATGAATAGAGATTCATAGATTTAGGTCAGAAGAATAGTGATCCATAGAGTGACTCAAATGACCTTGCATTAATATGAGTTGAGAGGGGTTAGTCCAGTATGGATATATCCACTTGTAAAGGAGATATGTTGAAAATTTACAAGTGGGATAATCCTACATTGGAAATAAACACAGAGGTGAAGTATCTTATATACTAGGATAAGACTCATCACCCATTACCTTAAGGTTTTAGGTTGAGATATGATGCCCTAGTTTTACATGAGCTCATCTAGACTTGGTCCAAAATTTCCCCAAATTCTCATTAAATTCTATCAATAACTTTGCACGAAAGTTGTAAGATACCAACTAAAAGAAAGAAAAAAATTAACGAAGATAAGAAAACATCATATCCTCATTCTCTTTTACTATTCGTGCACTAGCTTGAGCTAATATAAAAGTTACAAAATAAAATGTAGACTTCCTTTTTTATTTCATTCTCTAGTGTCTGTTTGGTTCTTAAACTTAATAATATGTTATGGAAACTTCTATTCTATGTGTTTGTGTTGCATTTATAACCCCACCAAATCTATTCCCTCATTCTCCTCTCTTATTTATTACACCCTCTGTCTTCCTTTAAATTCCAACTCCATCAATCCCCTCCAGAAGATTTTCCTTTCTCATAAAGACAAAGCCTTTGAGAATATCAAAAACATAGTAGCTAGTACCAGCTGTGTAGTTCCTTTTATAATGCCATCTATTTTTCCTCTATTTCTTCTTTTTTGTTTTATTGTGGTAGTTACGTATAGGCTTTCAATAGTCAAATATGAGCATTCAATATTATCACAAACAAGGTATAAAAATCATTATGAAAGATTTATGTGTGAGATTATTAATGTTCCTTATAAAAAACACATTGAAACGATTTGGAAACAACAACCCACACTTATGGTTGTGATTTCTAATTATGCATCGCATCACTAAAAGGTTGTAACTTTTTAAAGCTTTTGACCTTAACAACTTTAAATTCATAAATAGGTCACTCTTGACAAACGAGGCATAGATGAAAAACAGCAAACTAGGAAAATGAGATAAACAAAAAGGTCAAAGAAACTATAGAAGAAAAACAACCATAGATGGAAAAGATATAAGATTTATATACGTAGGTTTTGATAGTGGATTGATTAAGGAAAAATTTTAACACAAACCAATGAAAGTAATTTTTCAATAGAATAAAAAAGACCAAGATTAATTTTTGAAAACTAACCTGATGAAATGACTAATATCAATTTTTGCGAGCTTTTTACATCAACAAAAAAAGCAAAAGAAAAATTAGTAAAATTTTTCAACACGATTTGGAGAAGAATAAAAAAAGCATGAAAAAATCATCTTTCATTTTGCAAAGGCAAAATTTCATAAGAAAAAAGAAACAAAATAAAGAGAAAAAAGAGTTGAGGATAAAATAAAGCAGCTGTGAAAGAGAGAAGAGAGAAGTATATTTGTGCATGAGAGATTTGTTAGAAGCAATGTTACGAATACTGTACCGGACTTGATACCGGACTGACTTCTGGTACAGTACTGTGCCGATACCAATCAATACCGGATATCGTTTTGGGTAATTTTTAAATTTATGAAATAGTCCCTGAATTTTTTTAAAAATTACAAAATAGTCCATTATCATATTGTATAGTTATAATATATATATTTAACCCTATCTCCAAAAATCAAAATAATAATCACAATTAATATGAAATAACAATAATTTTAAGATATTTTACATATAAATAATAATCACAATTTATATGAAAAAAGACAATCATTATCATACAAATATAAAATTAAGAACAATATAAAAT
>JANIIA010000007.1:3553083-3563455 GCA_027478495.1 Erythroxylum alaternifolium | reverse complement strand
TAATAATTTCCGAGCTTCTGCAACTATGTCCTATGTTATCAGATAAACTCTGAGCCTGGATTACTACGAATAACAGAAGAGAAGAGTAGTGGTAACTCCAAAAACTTAAGTAGGTTCTTTCAAGTCATGGCTTCAAAATTCAGAATACGACAATGAACTTTGAGTTCTCTTCTGATGCATCAGGACTTTATTCTATGTTCAACTTAATAAGACATTAACGTTATGCCTTGCTTGGGTACATAACTTTGTGAAACTTCTCCTCAGAGAATACATGTTATTGTCTGTTGTCTGAATGATTAGAATGCAGTTGAGATATGAAATGAGTAAATACTTCCACTCCTTGACAAGTTCAGTTTTTTGAAGGTTTTCCAATCCGGAAATGAACTAAAATCATTGACCAAACATTGTTGGCCGTGTTGGTAATTGATCTTACAGTTCATAACTCATCATCATACATAAGCAGCAGGAAATAGATATTCATGAGCACTCCAAACTTTTCATGCCACTATATATGTAAACTTGTCCTTTTTTTTAATCTTATCATCATGATCCCTTTCGTTTGGTTGAAGGAATCGAATAACCCCAAAATTTATACTGCAAACTCATCAAACAACTTGGCACTAGAATATTTTAACCCCAACTGCCTAGTAAAGGGCATCATCCTCCATATCTATGGCTTGAACCTTTGCCTGCAAGATTGGCAAGTGATCTCCATGCATGTAGAATCTATCTGTCTTGTCGCTGTCTCCTTCAATCTCTCTGCTTTCTCCGCTTCCTCTCTAGCTCTTTGCCACATATTCCTCGCTCTCGCAAACTCAGACTGCGCCATTTCCATCTCTCTCCTTGTCAGCTCTCTCACTCTCTCAGCATAAGCTTTTTCTATGGCTGCCAATCGAATTTGCTCCGCTGCCTGCCATTTCAACGCCTCGACGGAGTTCGTATCGTGCTTCATATCACTTAACCCACATCCGGGACCTGATAAAACGCAGTTAGATGGTGACTGGATTGGCTTGAGACTGATAGATAACTGCAGGTCTACGGATGGTGTGCCTCCGTATTGTTCGGCCATCATCGACCGACACCAGAAAGAAGAATCCGGTGGAAGAGACGACATATGTGAAGATGATGAAGAAGGGGAAGAAGACGTTAAATGATACTGAGAAGGAAGTAACTGTAACTCCTTGTGAACTTCCTCTTCCATTAGAGAGAAAATTTGAAGGTTTTTAAGATCAAGTCTCTCGATGGAGCTAAGGTGGTGACAGCGTGTGAGTGCTACGTATATATAAACCTCGAATAAGACCAAATTACAATAAAACCCAACCTCGCCATGCAAAATGACAAAACCACCTTAAACACATCGAAATAACTTCGGCTCCCGTTTGCTCTAGTGTCGATTTAAAGGTAAATATGAGGAATAAGGTAAGGGTGTTTTAGTCAAACAATGGAGTGGTTGGAGAGAATCACGTTGTAGAAAGAGCCAAAAGAAAGGAAATAGATAACGGACTGTGTTATTGGGCCGTAAGTAGAGCTTATCTGTGTTGTATTGAAGCGTGGGAGTCTCTTTTGCCTCTCTTTTCACTTCTATGTGAACACTTTTATGCTTTTGAGTATTTTAATATGTAATTTTAAAAAGATGGATAAGTGTTAAAAATAGTACCAAATTAAAATTTTATGTTCCATTATAAGTCGAATTAGTCGATATATTAAAATTTCTTTAGCAAACATATTATTGTTTAATATCATTCATATTTTAACACATGGGATTATTTTATATTTTATGAAATTCAAACTCAATTAAAATCTTATTAACATTGTAATTTTTATAAAAAATATAATATTAATTATACCAAAACAAAATACCATAAAAAGAGAAATTAGCAATAATAGAGTGTTAATCTTTCATTAAAAAATTAATTAAGAGCCTTTAAGAGCTTTGGAATATTCTGTTTTTTATTTTGTCCTCTTGATTCATTGACTTAAATATTTGCACATCATTAGGCATATTCTAACTCTCTTTTATTTTGTAAGTTTATGTTTACAAAATAAATGTTGATATTATCAAATAACCCCACAATTTGAGTTTTTTCTTACATTATTATCTTTTTAGTGTTTTAAAAACTGGATTAAAAATTAAACTAATAAGACAAGAATTTTAAGATTTAAAAGGTTGAACCGATATTAAGCTATTATAAAATCGACTAAAGATTAAATAAAAATTAAAAAATTTGAAGTTTAATTAAAAAAAGATTGTTAAATGAAATTTAATTGGTTTATAAAAACTTATTAATTTACAAAAATAAATTGATTAATTAATAAACTGATCGATTTTTAGCAACAAAAGTTATTGTAATAAATCAAATCAAAAAATTGAAATGAGGATCAAAAGCTTGGCTGTTTCAAGATTTTTATGGTTGAATCGATTGAGTTTTTTAATCATTTATTCTTTTATTCCATATGTTTGGTCCATAAAAAATATATAATCAAATTTTTTATAGTACAGTTTTCATATTTTATAAATTTTGAAATTAGATAAATTTTTGGATTTTTGATACAAATTTCATATCAAATTACTTACTCGCAACCTCATTATGAAACCAAATATTATTGGATGCATTTAACTTATCTTTTTCTTATAAATGAGTGTATATATTAAAGTAAAGGAGGGGGTGTAATAATTAGAATCACACGTGCCTCTAGCGTAAAAGGAAGGAGGTACGGTGGTTAAATTAGAGAAAAGGAATGGACTTTTTATGTGGTCTTACAATAGAAATTGAGATTTGACAATGGAGTATGTATGTAACGTATTTAGCTTTATAAGTGGTAGGGCTGGGCAAGCCCACGCTCTGGGCAGGATTAGCACGTGGGATGCCCAGTCTAATGTGGCTGACATCATTGTGCGTAGTACTCACCCTCTTCTCTCTCTTCCCCCACGAATCCCTATTACCCTATCTCTGTGCATATCATATTCAAGTCTCCTCACCCTCTTTTGTTTTTCTATTCATTGCCCACAAGTCCCTTTTCAACAAAAGGCCATGCTTGCCTCCCCCCTTGCTTTGAGTTTCATATTCCCGAGTATCTTAAAACGAACTTAAAGAGTTAAATTTATGTAATTAATGTTCTAAAAAGAGCTTAATTAGTAGTTAAATAGGAATGAGCATAATGAGCGATATAGGGTGATGAGGATTCTGTCTACACAAGGACTTTATGCATGTGCAGAGCTTGATTTCGTTTGGTTACAGTGGACAAGTTGCATGCACAAAAGTTTGTTGTTTGAGACAGGGAAAAGGGATACCCATTTGTTTATATGGTAACTTTTAGTTATCCTTATTTTTTGTTCTTATCATTATATGGTTTAGTTTGCATGTAGTTGTTGAGAAATTCTTTTTACTATTTTTTTATCTTGTTAATAGTAAAGAGTAAAGACGAATATTATAAAGATAAGATAAAAAATTAAACCGGTAAGTTAAGAGATTTAAAGTTTAAAAGGTTCAATCAGTATTAGACCGTCATAAAATTGGTTAAATATTGGATAAAATTAAAAATATTGAAGTATAATTAAAAATTTTGTTTTTACTCATTGAAAATTTTAAATTTAATTAAAAAAGACTATTAAATAAAAATTAATTGATAAAAAATATTTTTTTATCTTGTTAACAGAAAAGAGTAACGATGAATATTTTAAAGATCAGACAAAAAATTAAACCGGTAACTCGGGAGATTTAAAGTTTAAAAGATTCAACTGGTATTAGACTGTCATAAAACTGATTAAAGATTGGATAAAATTAAAAATATTTAAATATAATTAAAAAGCTGTTTTTACTCACTGAAAAATTTAAAATTTAATTAAAAAGAGACTATTAAATAAGAATTAATTGATAAATAAAAATAAGTTAATTAATGCAATTGACAAATTAACTAATAAATTAACCAATTTTCAATAATAAAATTAAAATTAGACCAATTAATTAACTATTGAACTGATTGAATCTTGTAATGACCGACCGGAACCTTTAGCTTGTAATCAATGACATTATGTGGAGAGTGGGATTTGAGCTCACGCCCTGTCGGACCAAAATCTTATTCCGACGTACTAGACCAATCGGCCATCTCCATATAGGCAAAACTTGATTGTTTATATTACTGAAAATTAGATTAGCACGTGTGCTCTGTGGTAACAGTTAGCGTTAAGTTCTTGTGAGAGTTCATATAACCCAACTATACATAGAGTCTGGATGATAACTTAAAGTTTAAATTTGAAATATAAGGTGGGTGAAAATACTTAAAAAATATTAGGTCACACCCTTTGAAGCATTTGTTTAGCAACCCAATTGGATGGTGTTGGGCGTCGGTCACTAGAAGCAATGATTCACATATCATGGACTACAACTAAGCACCTTGGCAGTGTCGTTCTTTCTGGGGTCCTCTTTATCTTACATGCAAATGCAATAGGCCAGAAGCTGCCTTTCCTTCTTTAAAAGTAGCAAATTCGAGCACTAGAAGCGCCCCCTACCACGCAACTGCGGTAGTACTTCTACACTCATGAGTCTTGACTCGTCATTAAACACCAATATTCATTAGATTAGACCATTGTTTTCTTTTCGTGGTGTTAATAATGAGATCATAAAGTGATTTGTACGGTCACTCAAAGGACTAGCCACCACCACCTCCGTCAGTTGCAATAATCTCATACGACTGCTCAGTGGAGTGGAGAAGCCCACGGGTGGTCCTGGTCCCACTTGTCCTTGGTTTCCTATGACCCGGAAGCCTATTATTTGATTAGGTCCAATACTTGACCCATTTGAGGACAAGCCAACTGGCAAGTTTGGTCCACTCTCTGTTTCACTATCTTCCAACGCAGATTAGTTTTCCCGCCAACTTTGTTCCATGCACTCTCGAGACCGCGTCCTCCTCTCCACAACTTGAGTATCGGTTGCCGGTTTCGCGGTCGGAACTTGTTTTGGTTAGGATAAGTCGTATCATTCTTAGTAAGTATGATTATTGAAAACTAAGTACAGACTTTCGTTTTTTGTTTGGATATTCTCCATCAACTAAACATTACGATTCGAATGGTACAAGGAATCTCAGTTAATATTAGGGTTATGTTCTTTTGCTTGCTCTCGATCACACTTGGATTGTGGTTATCTTCGTGGTTGTTGTGAAGTTTATGTATTTCATTCTTTTTCCGGTTTATTTGCTAATGTACAGACTATAATGGGTTTCCAAGAAGTTGTGCAGATCCAGCTTTCCTGGGTAAAATCTTGTGTTCTGTAATTGTATGATTTTGTTGCCCTTATTCTGTGTTCTGCTGTCTGGTTATGTACTAAACTTCATTTCAGTCTCTGGAAATAAAAGCATTTCCATGTCAGGATTTGCTGCTTATGTCCCTAATTGACTGCTGCAGTTATGTTTGTTAATATACTTGTTTCGCAGTCAAATCCTACAGGATCTAAGTTTAACTTATGGATGAATAGACACTGAAAAGGACTAGAGATAATATTTTAGACTCTCACATTATGTTCATTTCTATCTTAATTTTTGAAGTTTAAGTGACAGGTTTAAATCTCTGATACTTTTGGTAAGTCAAATGAATCTGTTGATAGAAAAATAAAGGTATAGACTTTAAAATATCACTTGTCAGGCTGAAGTTGATGCTCTACTTAATAATAATAAGAGGAAAATAACATGAATGTAAACCTTCCCTCCCTGTTCTGACTGTGATCGACTCAAAATGCCAATACATGAATGTGCATGAATAACTTTATTTACACTAGGCCTTTAATTTCTTAAGGTCTCTATAGTTTGGTAAAGTTATGAGAAATTTGAGAGATTTTATGTTCATGATTTTTTTATTTATATATATTTTAAAGATGTTCCCTTGCAATGAGTGCGCGAACATAATTATTGAGGTCTGATGATGAGCTTCACCTTGGCGGAAACCTTTTCATCTATGCGATGTATCTATTCTTGATCATGCGCCCATTTCCCATTTCTTCTCTTTTTACAGAAAGATGAATAGAAACTTCCAAGCTACTGTGTACCGGTCATTGCCGAGGAGAGGACAGAGGACCACTACCTTGATAGCATCTCTACAGGTTAGGAAGGACCACTGTAATGGAAAACGCGTTGGTATTTTCTGTACACGATTCATAATTCTGATTCTTTGACTACTCCTTATGAAGTTATGATTGTTGCATTTTGGCTAGTACATTGATTCCTGGGTGATTACTGACATCACGACAATGTCAGAGTCGCCTTTATATTACATGATTTGACGTCTAAGTGTACCTTTTTCTATTCCAATTAGGTGTGTGTGTGTGTGTCTTTAAGTTATGTACTTTCTGGGGAATGCCTTTACCCGTTTCAGTTCAGACACTGTCTCACAAGCTGCTGTCCATGGCCGGCGTCAAAGTCAGCTCTGGTATTTCACAAGAGCTGCTACCCATGGCCGGTATATTAGCTAGCTCTAATGTTTACTGAAAATAGGTATTTAGATTTGTTAAATAAATTTGTCCTACGTTGTCGCTGAAAACGAGACATCCGTAATTGATCCGATCAAAGAGCTTTACTCAGGAGACTAGAGGATCCTCAGGAGACTAGAGGATATTCAGCAGAAAAACTTCTCATTTCTCCTTCTTTTACGTGACTCGTACTCAAGACCTCCTAAAAAGGAGAGCCTTAAGTAAAGAATTTACACTATTTAAGTCATTCCTAACGAGTACACTTTTAAACGATAGATTTACACCCCTTGCTAAACTTTTAAAATGTTAAAGATGACATGAAATCTATTAATTGATTTTGACTTTATACACATATACATGTATATATAGAAGATAACAAATATACTTGTTTTATTATTTATTTACTAACTTTAAATAAGCTTGCCAATTTTCGAACAAATTGTTAAAATTCGCGATGGCTTTTGATAAAAATTGTTTGAAACAATTTTAACATGATCCTTTTATATATTTTTTAATGTATAAATCTCTTAATGGGTCAAAGAAAATCTTATACTCATAAAACTTAATTAAACAAGTGCAAGACACTTATCAACTATTTATAGTGATCTTATTTAGGTCTTCCCATCACATGCCTAATAAAAGTCTTGACTTAAACTTATAAGATATTTTTTTCTTTACTAGACTTCAACTTATTTAATTAAATCTTTTATTGAGTCACTTTATTATCTTTATATTTAATTTAATTTAATTTTTAAGCTTTAATTTTGAAAATTGGTAATTAATAAATATCTAATAGGAATAAAATTCCATCATCTCGTTTCACATGTAATACAGATTCAATTCAATCATGTGAATCTAATAATCTTTTTTCTTTTGAAAAATTAAAAATATGTATTATAGATGAAATTATAACTACATTACAATGACATCTAGGCTATTCACCTAGTTTCATATTGACACAAAGTCAAAAAACACTAACTAAGGAGAATGACAGATTGCATGTCATTGGCAATTAACAAAAAACAAAATGATTATAAACTCCATCTGCACCTCATTTTCATAGAAATGTGATGTTGCTCATTGTGAGCATATATGCAAGCTCCGATCTAATTGGCTATTCAATAAAACAAGAAAATAAAGTGTGAAAAACAACAATGGTACCTAAATGATTTATAGTGTACCATGTCTCATTTGTTTGGTCTTAATTACTATAAACTTTATGTTAGACTACATTAGAGAAATGTGTTTTCTCTTATTGTATGGTAAATTTCATTAAAGAAAATCTTTATAAGATTAAAAAACTATATCTCCTATATATGTCTATGAACTCATCAATATCTTGAGCCTAAATGTGTCAAGAAACATAAGATCAAAGGTTAAAATTTATATATCTTTAATGACCTATAATATCTTTAAGATTAAGGTAATTCTTAAGACTTTTACTTATATTGTGATAGTATAAGATAATCTGTATGACTAAGAAAAGTATAATCATTTATGTATATGAACAGTATAATCATTATACATGAAAACAGAATAATCATCTCTAGCTAATAATGTCAAAGAACTTTAATACTTATACTATCAACATGTTTAATGAAAATGATAGGCTAAAGTCCTTTAGTTAAAGGATCATCCAATATATGCTCTATCAAAATATGTTTTATTGTAATGTCAACTTTATGTATAAGTTCATTTATGGTCAAATATTTGATCTCCAAACGCTTAAACACTATGAGATTCTTATTGTTGTTATTAAACAACACTGCAGACAGATTATTACATTGCATCCAAATTTGTTTGGAAACTAAATACACCACAAATAATTCATAAATCAAAAATTTCAACCAAATTACCTATAAAACAACCATATAATATGTAATAAACTCTGCATACATAATCAAAGAGGTTATAAGTGTATGTTTGACACTTTGCCATGAGACAACACTATTTACTAACATAAAGATATAACTTGATGTAGACTTTGTGTAATTTACACACATATCAAAATCAAACTTTATGTACATAATCATATATAACCCTCCAATAAGCTAGCATATAATCTTTTGTTCTTTGAAGATACCTAAAAACTCATCTAACTATATTTCGATTGTCTATACCTAAGATAAATAAATATCTACCTAATATTCCAACAACAAATACATTTACTGATCTAGTACAAACTTGAACATACTTTTAAACTATTAATTGCATAAGCATAAGGAACATTCTTTGTGGTCTCTCAGTTTATTTCATTATTTAGACAATATACCAAAGATAATCTATATCTATAAGAGATTGGTGTTGCACAAGGTTTATAATTTTTCACATCAAACTTTTGCAGTACATGCTTAATATATGTTTTTTAAGAGAGACCTAACAAATTTCAAGACCTTTTTAGTGAATCTAAATACCAAGACCACATGATGCTTCACTAAGATCCTCCATGTTAAATAACTTAGTCAATAAGTATTTAACCTTATGCAATATGGCCAAGTTTTTTAATGCAAATAAGATATCATTTATATATAAAAATAGAGAAATGATCTTACCCTCCCCCATCTTATAATACAAGCATCTTTTAACTTTATTTTTTACAAAGATGAATGAGGGTATTATCTCATCATATTTTAGGTACTATTAACAAGAAGATTGTTTTAACTCGTATAATGATTTCCTAATTTTACAAAGTATATGATGTTTGGCATTATCCTAAAACTCTTTAGGCTCTACTATATAGACACCCTCATAAAGATCTCGATTTAGGAAACTAGTTTTAATATCTATATGATGTAACTTTATATCGTAATGAGCTATTATTGTCACAATCACTCTAAATTGTGTTTTTAAAAGATATAAGAGAGAAAGCAACATTAAAGTATATATATATATTCTCTCTAGGTGAAATCTTTAGAAACCAACCTCAATTTAAACCACTCAGCCTTTCCCTGAGAGTTTGTTTTTATCTTGTAAGCTCATTTGCAACTACAAGTTTATAGTTATAATGTAAATCAATAAGTTCTTATACCTGATTATGTTTTACGGACTATATTTCATCTCGTATTACATCTAACCATAAATAGGGACCAAAAATAATATGTGAAAAAGTAATTAGATCAATAACATATCATATATCATGTCATTCTCACCCATATAGACTATACAATCAAATGGTATAAGAAGCTTGCTCACCCAAGTTGACCTCACCAAGTTGATCTTTTTAATTAAACTTGTTCAACTTCTTCCTGTGCCACAATAACCATATTGTGTGTCTGTATCAATTCTTAGCCCTTTACTAGAGTGGTATTAGGTCTAGAATCCATTAACCCTAACTAAATGAGTGAAATTTATTAAATTATAGTAGTATTAACTCTATATAATCTAAAATGTGAGTAATCATCACATGCATCATATTTAGTAAACTTAGCTATCTATAATTCTAGAATTTTGGATCCTCCATATCTATAGTAAAATGTTTATTCTTTATCATGGTCTAGATATTTTATAAAATAACAATGAGCAGAACAACAATACAATTTATTTCATTAGGATTTTACAGATGTACCTCGACAATGTAACCTCAATTATGGAGATGAGTGAGACTATGTTTTTTTTTATAGCTCAAAAGGTGTTTTCACAAATGATTTACTTAGGATTCTGTTAAAAATATAAAAGGCAGTCTTGATAACCTCCTCCAAAAGTTAATCTAGAAGGTTATACATGCTCTACATGTTGGACTCCAAATTTTTCTTAGAATTTATTTTAATAAATTAGCAAGTATGAACCGAAATTTTGAATTCTTGGATTCGAAATTTTTGGAGTTAGTTAATATTATATTTTTTATTTATATGTGTTTGCATGTATTAAATGGAAATGTTAAAATAAAGTAAGGAGTTAGTAGGAATTAAATTAAA
>JANIIA010000007.1:3502297-3517820 GCA_027478495.1 Erythroxylum alaternifolium | reverse complement strand
GAGTAATAATATGTTATATGTGAGCTCGAACTATGAATAATCCGATCGTTATATTTATATGTGATATAAATTTATGTATATGTTTGGTGATGTGTGGTTCGTCGCTAATGGCTATAACCGTATTAGCTACTACGCTTCACAGCTTACTCCACTATTTTCCACTCTTCAGATGAAGAATCAGCAGATCATTAAACCTTACAAAAACTTTAGCAAATCTCCAAGAAATATTTCATTTGTAACTAAGTCAGTTTTGATCATTTTTTATAGCTTCATAAGCACGTTAGGCATGAACATCAATGTTGTATTTTTGTATTATGCTACTAATGTGACGTTTGTTTGTAATTGAAGTTGTATAAACTCTACAATGTCTAACAGATGAAACTTTGTCTTGTGGAGAAATGAATGAAAGAAGGGTTGAAGAATTTCTCCTTTGTATATGTGCAGAAATTTCTTCTCTGTCAAGTGTCAATTGCGTTGGAAACAAATTGTTAGTTGTTTAATGGCTTTTGGATAAATATTCTTAAGCAAATGGTTAATTTGAAGTTATGTATGTATAGTCTGTGATTTTTGGATTCGGATCTTATGATATTGGTAGCAGTTTCTTTTGACAGTAGAGAGAAAGAGGGGATAAAAATATGTTTTAAATCTTCAATGAATAAGTTGTACTGATCTAGACAGAATTAGATAAAGATGTCTTCATGAAAGTTGTAGCTCTTTCTTTTAGCTTTCCAATGACATAAAGTTTGAAAATTTTGAACTTCAGGATTGAAAGTTATAATGATTTGAAGTAGAAGTGTGCAGTTACGGTTGCACGATCGTGACAACCCCAATTTTTCATGAATGTCACGATCGTGACAAACCCCCATTATTCATAAAATGTCACGATCGTGCGTGTGCACGATCATGACTTCTGTTAGCTCTATCGTGCACTTCTTTTGCTCTTCTTATTTTATTTGTTTGTGTATTTGTTTTTACTCCCACCATGAGTTTTTTTATCTTTATTGTAGTGTTATTTTATTTTATTTTATTTCAAAAGTTTCCCCAATATTAGTGTTTCGTTGCTGCGAAATAAGAACTAAGACCTGGAGCCAACACTACACACTCCTTATCATATCCTTCTAAGGTGTGATTCCACTTTTAGCCACGTCATTATGTTAAGGATTACCTAGTATAGTAAATTGCACTAGTATTTTATGAGTCTCCAAGTTTTTGACAAACCGACCTTTCTGTTATTAGAAAATCTTACCTCTTTCGAAATAATCACTTTTTTTTTCGAACAAAAACACATCTATGTAAGGAGTATAATTATCAATAAAAGTAAAAAAAATGGAATTATAGGTAGTAAGTGAATAAGGACCATAATATCAATATGAATGATTTCTAAAATACCATAACTACAAGTTAATACTTTTTTAATTTTGTTCAACTTGCTATTATCAAAATTAAGAATTAGAAGAATATTTTCCTTTTATCGATCTTTCAACTTTGTTTCTAGAGATGTGGCATAATTTTTTATGTCATAACATTAACAATAAGCGTGGCAATCCAATCGACCTAGCCTAAAGTAAATGGGTCAGATTCAAGTTGACTGAGGCACGAGTCTAATTTCTTAGCTCAATTGGGCCATAAGTTGGGTTGGGGTCAAGGCTACCCAACTCATGGCCCAATCAATAGAGATAAATTATGTCGTTTTTTAAAATTTTAAAAAAATTTAAATCTTGTCAAGTTGAGCCACCTCGCTCGCCTTCGACTCATCGAGCTACGGGCCTTCCAACCCTCAATTGGGCTAGCCACGGGTTGGGTAGTTCAGGCCCGGATAGGCCCTTTGGCCCGACATGTCATGGGTCGGGCCATCCATAATGAACAATTTATGTTGTTGGAAATTTGTCTAATGGTTTGTGTTTCTGTTCAAGTAAATTCTGTTTGGTTTTGCTCCGCCTTGTTGTGTGTACTCTATTCTACGTTTGACATTCTTCTTTTTTCTCCTACTTCTTGCTGTCAATTTTGAGAAGTTTGGTTTCTTCTTTAAAACTTTTAGACTATCGGTTAAAAATGAAATTTCTTGAGTATTAGATGTTTGACGATGCTTTCAAACCTTGGTTTTATAGTTTTTTTAAGATGTAGATCTGCTTTATGATTTCGTTTTAATATCTTATACTTGAAAGAGACGACCAGGATCAGAATGGATTTATAAACTCTTATTTATTTCTTCTTTTGTGAAAGAACAAGGGACTATTGACTGTAGTTAGTTTGCTCTCCGTTCATTTATGAAATATAATTAACATGACAATGCCATTTATTTTTTTTTGTAAATTTATAATTATAATTATGGTAATTTTTTATTGTCAAAATTAAGAATTGTTATAATAAAAAATCTTTTTTTCTCTAACCTATTCTATATTACTTTTAATTTAATTACAATTATTATTTTTAATTAATAAACATATTTTTATTTGTACGATTTAGATTCTTATATTTATTATCTATTTGATTATATTAATAATATAATTTTATTTTAAAATTTTTCTTTAAGTAATTATTATAATGTTTTATCATAAACATTGTTATTTATTTTATACATATAATGAAGACAGTTGAGTGAAAATTAAGTTTTTCATAATTGGACTTATTTTTTCACAAATTACAATTTAAATTAATTAAAATTTACTGAAATTTTATACTTTCAATTATATACATGTTTTTGTGATAAAAATGTTAATAAAGTAGTTCTACTTCAACAACTTTTGATGGGACATTCAAAGAATTATGTGATCATTAAATTTTATGCCACAATATACGAAATAATTATTTTGTTATTTATTTGATTGCCCTTATCGATCGAACCTATATTGTTGGAAATTGGTCTAATGGTTTGTGTTCTGTTCGAATAATTCTTGAACTGCTCACTTTAACGAATTGAGTTCCAAATTCGAATAATAAGGTACGACATCTGTTTCATACAGTTTCTCCTAAAGAACAAAAGGGCCACCCCATATGCTGTAAGCAAGAGTACCAAGGCATCAATGCCCTAAAAACAAGTCGAGTTCAACCTTTGGCGAGTATCTGTAAGGGCAGTTTTGAAAAGATGGCGATCATATTTCTCAAAAAATGTCATTAGGATCAGTATTTCTCATACAGGTCTTTATTTAGCATTAAGCGCTTCAAGTTGCTTACGAAGTTCTTCAAGGTCATCAACAGTAGTTGTAGTTGGTACAGCTGCTGGTGGGCTATTTTGAAACTCGTCTGCAGTTGGTAGCTCCCTTTTAAGACCTTCGGGAAGAGCATCTGACCAACAATGGACAGATATCAGGAAACTAAACCATGAGATAGAACACCGTACAGACACCAGGAAGACGTTGACTACAAAAATGGACGCTATTTATAAGAGAAAATGGCATGCCATCCAAGTCCCCTATAGTATCATGCTGTGAAGAGACTATGCCAATTACTGGACAAACTCCGGCAGAAGAACTAAGAATACCTGATGTAGCGCCATCAATCCTTTCTGGTTCGCTATCATCAACAACACTATACAAACAATTAAAACAAAAAATCTGATCAATCTTCACACTCCAAACACAACAATAAGGGAATCAGACTATTATGTTCTGTTTGCATGCTATAAAAAAGTGTACATATCATTTACCACCGTTAACTCCCCCAATAATACCTTATGTTCCATTCATTATCAGCGTGAAGTGGGCCTTCTGCAACTACTGATGCTGTTGCTTCCGTCTTGGCCTTAGCTGCAGCATCCCGAACCGGCTTTGTAAGTATATACTCTTTCTGCACAATGATAACGCCTCTTAGAACCAGCTGCAAAACCACATATTCCTAGAACATGGATTTGCAGATACCTGACGCTCCAAACAAGCTGCATTTGAACACTGAGGATTGGGCTTCATTTCCATGGTTGGGAAGTAATCTTTAAGAGAATTGTACCCCTGCAACCAGGCAACAAACCAAAAACCTGTGAAAATCAACAGGCAGAGTCCAAGAATACGTAGTATTTAGTATTTACCACTCTAATCTCACAACATAACTAGGCAAAAAGGAAGACATTAGCTTAACTCATAAATGTACAGATCAAGGAAGAGTCCGCAAATTTTGGCACACACAGGTCATCAGAGAGCCTTAGAGAGGGGGAAAACAGGATTTACCAGGTAGGGTGATACATTCCCAAACTGTAATAGAAGCTTAAGGGTATTCTGAACTAAAAGCCCTGCAACCACTCCCTGAATGCAATGCCACTTACTGTTAGAAAAACTAAAATCTGAAATTTAATTAGGATCAATGCACAACTAAAATCTAAAATATTACACCAAATTGAACTTTGAGAAGACACTACCATGGTGGTTGGTAGAGAAGCCGCACAAACCCCTTCACGCTTGAGTGTTCGCTCATCTACTCCAGATGCTACAACCTGAGAAAAGTAAAAGCTGCTTGTTATGTCAATTATCACACAACTAAAACTTCTCTATTTCGTAGAATATAAGCCCGACTAGAAAACTCTGAAACAATTAGTTTAAGTCCCTCCAGATCTCCAGCCCCATATTATCTAAACTGTGAAATTTTCATTTAGATGCTTTAACTACTTGATGCTTACTTTTTAGTCAATTTTTCTAATTTTTGTCTACAACGAAATGCCTGAATATGCACAAAGATTAAAGTGAAATTACACATATATTCATTCCTTCTGGAGTTTGAACAGCTTCACAAAGTCAATTAATTCTACCCAAAATCTCATTCCAATTCCAGATGAGAAGCATACCAAAGGAGGAGCACATGCAAAACAGGCAGTTTCTCCTGGAACCAATAGTTGAATGTGACCTGAGACAGCATCCTCAGATACCCCTGCCAACAGCTTTCTTTTAAATTTATTTCAAATACATCAACGAGGTGGACTCGTTACAGAAAACTATACAAGATAGGCAAATATCAGACAACAGACTACGAGTAAAAGCTATTAGTGACTTAAAGTGTGCCATTTTTTAATTATCATGCCAGAAAATCTGACAAAGGTCATAATACAGGATATTATGATACGCAAACATTACAGAATGAACTGGAATATAATATAATCTGTCCAATTTATTTTTATCAAGCAAAATGGACCCACAAAGAACGGAAAAAAAGATGAGAACATATTATAGTAGTTGAGAAAAGTGTTCGTTACCAGATTCCATCCATATTTGATTCAACTCATTGCAAGCCTGGAAAACAATAGTAGAGTGAGCCAGCAAACATAAAATATATAATTTCTGCTAACTGGCAAAGAAATCAGACCAATATTAAAACTTAACTAACCAGATAGATACAATAGAAGAAGATGAATATGTAAAATGTTCAAGAGCCAACATATAAAATAAAATCCCAATAAATCTCAGGGTCACGCTCTTTATTACCTGGTTAACAGCCATCCTGGCTTCATAATTATCTACACAACTCAAAACAAGATCAACTCCGCTGCCTTCTTTGCTTGGGCGAAATCTCTTACTTTTTAAACTTGACATGAAGGTATCGAAACCTTGCACTGTTGTTATGTTAAGTGTATAGCTCTGAGCAACAAAAAATACATCAGAATGAAGTAGCTTTAAATATATAATCATAGAGGAAAATTTCTCCAACTCTTGCAGATTAGTTATAGACATAAACATAGTGACCAAAATGCTGATATAACCATAACTTACTGCAGTACCACCAATTATATGCAAATATTCTTACTGAATGGCAAGGTTTTGACAGCAACAGATAAGGAAAGAGAAAACCATAAGCAATACCAACTCCCTTCTCCCTATCCTCTTAATCAACCCCTCCTGCAAAACAAAATAAATAAATACTGAAATCAAAGGGTAACTTGCCTCGAGAACAACATCTGGATTTATGTCTGAAAGGGTGTGAACAGCAGCATCAGTCTTTGTCATGCCAACCTATCAAGTGAAAGTCTATTAGTGAACATGGAAGATCTTAAGTTCATATTCACAATCAAAATCCAATTTTTTGCCTAAAATTTTGCAGCTCCAATGTGCACTACTAAGAAGAGAAGCAATGTGTATGAAAAATAAGCTCCTGTCTAACTTTTTGATCCTTGTTATGTCCAACAATGATTATTGACAAACGAAAAAAAGATCAACTCTAGAGACCTGCTCAGGGCGGAAAAAAAGCCTATTCATGTTAGCTAACTCCACTTTGTCATAATCGTACAACAAAAGACGACCTATGCCACACCTTGTTAGCATTTCCGCCGCAACACTGCCAACGCCCCCAATTCCCTGAAGTAACAAGAAAATGATCAGTTTTCATTAATCAAATTCCTCCCCAGGAGTTATTGGGAATTAGTCCCATAGAGTAGAGAGATAAATGCACATCAAAGGTCCATGCAAGACAGCTATTTGGTGATATTCTCTGTCGTACTCCCAAAAAACGTAATATCAACTAAAAGAAATTGCTTTAAATAAAAATATGTTATAGCCTATCATATGTGCTTCCAAGAATATAGCTTTATCAAAAACCCAGCAGTTTTGATTTGTAGTCTTAGATTAAAATTTGGTCGCACCTGAGAGATGACAAAGTCACCTTATGCAGTTTTAACCTGAGATGGCTCGTCACAAAGATATCTAATTTCTTTTAGAAAGAAAATCTCAAATTTGACAAAAATACCAATTGAACATGTGAATACATGTTAGCAAGTGGACACTCATGCATCATGACACATAGAACTACCCAACAAGTCTAATTTTGAAACACTAAACGAAATTAATGAGGGGATAAATACAGACAACAATGGCAACTGAGAATTCCTGTATTCTCTCATAGTTCTCAACAATTCCCATTCTCTGAAGCGCCATTAGTCTACTATAAGGATTGGTATCGACCACCTCAGCACTCATATCCTGTGAAACGTAAGTCAATTCAGGCACAATCTTGACCATAATAACCAGTTTAATACCGACAAAACACTGTGACATGGAGTGGATGAAGATAGAAACAAGACCTTCACTTTAGAACGCCGAGCAGGTGCCGCTTTAGCCAGATTTGTGACATAATCCACTCGCAATCGCATCTAGAGCAGAATACAAAAACAAGTAGCGATTAGAAAAGGAGAACTCATCCAAAATTTCCTTCGAAAAACTAAATTTCACTTCTTTAAAGAAAATTGTCCCCTTTCAACATCCTCAAGCACTGCGAACGCGACCTACTGCAATTGCTAATATAACAAACTTAAAATTCACTCTATAGCAACCCCACTCTCCTCATAACTCAAGCAACAATAAAAAAGAGGAAAAAAATAGGAAAAAAAGTTTCTGTTTCAAATCCGAACCAATGCATGCCGATCAAAATCAATGAAAAGGAGAACAAAATCCTAGATTCTTAATCACAGTTGAATAAAAAAAGGAATCAAGGCCATTTAATTGAAAGAGAAAACCTTATCGATGGAAGCATGAAGTGAGGAATCAGGAAGCGATCGCTTGAGAGTTTCGAGATCCTTAAGCAACTCGAGCAATTCCACCTCCATCTTTCCTTCTCTCTTCTTGAAATGCCAAAAATCCGGAGCAAGTACACAATCAGAAAACACTAAATCGCTATATCACTGCCGATTTTCTCTTCAATTACTCGAGTCTTCACTTCAGTAGTTCACGCACGTTACGCTTCACCTTCATTTCCTTTCTCTTTCCATGTTCGTTGATTCTTACAAAGGTTTAGTTAAACTGGGCCTGGAATGGGCTTCATAGAGACCTCACAGCATTTCACGTTTGGATTCATTTCTCACCCTCAGCCCAATCCACAGGCCGTCATTTTAGTATGAGTGGGATTGTTTTACTAATCCACTTTTTAAAAATAATTAGAAGAATACAGTTCTTAACATCGAGTAGACAATTACAAGAATAGTTAGAATATAAAAAATAACTTAAATGAAAATTTGAATTCCTTGCAGTTCATGTAAAGATCAATTTGACTTTAACTTTGTAAATAGTTGAACAAATTAACTATCTTAAATATCTTATATTTAGTACATGAAAAATTAAAAAAAGTTAAACAACGCTTAATCTCCATTTTCTTATACACTCAGAGTTCATTTTTAATATATAAAAATTGTATATTATAACTATTAAATATATGATATTTTACATTTTTAAAAAAAGTTTCTTGTGATTAAAAAATATATCTTAAAATTGAAAATTTAAGGACTTGATTTAAAATATAAATTAAATTCGTATTCAAATGAGTATAAAGCTAAAGTAAAGAAAATGTAAGTATCACCAAAAGGAATTTTTTAGTTTTTTTAATTCAACATTGCATGCAAAAGGGAAAAATAACAACAAAAACAATAATAACACTAGTATAAATCCTACTGCTCCACGGGTTCTGGGAAAGTTCAATAATACGTAGCCTTATCCCTAACTAGTATAGAGGTTGTTTCCAAATGATCCACATGAAAAGAGAAAATGGGAAAAAATGAAACAATACAAATTTTAATATGAGAAGTAATATAATTTCTAATATGTGCAAATTATTTGAGCTCACCTTTAGTTAGAAAATTCACCTCTTAAAGTCAAATAATTATTTTCTAGGGTCGTGTATCTAAATTGTGAATTTTTCTAATTCATTTTTCACTTTATTTTTATTTTATAAAATGAAGCTAGTGGAGGAGGTTTGATAAATAAAACATTAGAACGACCAAACAATTGATTTCAAATATGGCAAAAACTTCTCAACATTTTAGGACAATCTCAACATTTTGGGACAATGATAGATAGAGTTGTTAAGTGTGTGAATGAGGTAAGTAATACTAACTTAGAAGATAAAATTCTAGATTTAACTGCTCTAGTTCGTTATATGGATGTAGGTTATGTAATCGACATTAGTGTGTGAAATATAGTCATTCCCTAGGCATCCTACAGATATGTACCCTACACCGCAACAAGAATCCTAAGAAGCTAATGCAATAGGGAGATTTCTTGATCAACCTTAATGGAAATATGACTCTTATTCTAATCATAACTTTTGAAAATCAAAGAGGGAAATATAGATACCAAGTTCACAATTTTAATAGAGAACCTTAACCACCTACACATGCTTATTCTCAATCTTTAAATTCATGTATGTCTTTAGATGAAATTGTTAAGGCACTTAATACTAATACTCAATAATTTCAACAAGAAATAAGAGTAAGTTTTCTGAACTTAGGAAATTATATCACTCAGTTAGTCACCTCTATTAGTAAATTAAAATCACAACTATCAAGAAATTACCTTCATAAAAGGTGGTGAATTTAAGGAGAATGTAACTGCAATGATATTAAAAAGTGAGAAGGGAATTCAATCTCAATCTTTCTTACTAATGGAGGTAAAAAGCATGAAGAAGGAGAGAAGAAAGATGAAGTTCGAGATAAAGATCCAAATAAGGTACAATCTAATTTTTCTTTACCCATATCATCTAATATACATATACCTCCTTTCCTTTGCTGGTTGGTTAAATCAAAGGAAGAAGTATAAGAGAAAGGGATTTTTTATACCTTCAAAAAAGTGGAAATCAATATACTATTTCTAGAATTCATTAAGCTTTGATAAATAAAATACCAGATGCGACCAAACAATTGATTTCAGATATGGCCGAAAATTCTCAACATTTTGGGATAATGATATATAGAGTTGTTAAGTGTGTGAATGAGGTAAGTAATACTAACTTGGAAGATAAAATTTTAGATTTAACTGCTTTAGTTAGTTATATGGATGTAGGTTATGCAGTCGACATGAGTGTGTGAAATATACTCATTCCCTAGGCATCCTACAGATATGTACCCTACACTGCAACAAGAATCTTAAGAAGCTAATGCAGTAGGGGGATTTCTTGGTCAACCTTAACGGAAATATGACTCTTATTCTAATCATAACTTTGGATATGAAAATCAAAGAGAGAAATAAAGATACTAAGTTCACAATTTTACTAGATAACCTTAACTACCTACATATGCTCATTCTCAATCTTTAAATTCATGTATGTCTTTAAATGAAATTGTTAAGGCATTTACTACAAATACTTAACAATTCAACAGGAAATAAGAGCAAGTTTTTTGAACTTAGAAAATTATATCACTCAATTAGTCACCTTTGTTAGTAAATTGAAAGCACAACTATCAAGAAATTACCTTCATAAAAGGTGGCGAATCTAAGGAGAATGTGAATGCAATGATATTAAGAAGTGGGAAGGAAATTCGATCTGAATCTTTCTTACTAATGGAGGTAAAAAGTATGAAGAAGGAGAGAAGAAAGATGAAGTTCGAGATAAAGATCCAAATAAGGTACAATCTAATTTTTCTTTACCAATATCATCTAATATACATATACCTCCTTTCCTTTGCAAGGTTAGCTAAATCAAAGGAAGAGGCATACGAGAAAGACATCTTTTGTACCTTCGAAAAAGTGGAAATCAATATTCTATTTCTAAAAGTCATCAAGCATATATCATTAAGTATCACCATATATCATCTATAAATGAATGGACAAGCAAAAATATCGAATACAGAAGTGAAATCTATTTTAGAAAAATGGTAATTATAAGAAGAAAGGGTTGAAGTCTATATCTAGACAATGCTCTTTGGGCTGACCATACAGCCTACAAAACACTAATATGAATATCTCCTTATCGACTGGCTTTTAGTAGAGCTTAGTATTTATCTATGGAAATTGAACATAAAGCTTATTAGGTAATGCAACATTGTAACTTGGATTTGGAAAAAGTTAGGGAGACAAGGAAATTGTAATTGCAAGAGCTAAAGGAACTTGGATGCTTAAGAGAATTCAAAAATTTTTAAAGAGAAAATCAAATTGTTCCATGATAATTTGATCTTGAGGAAGCAAGTTGAGGTGGGAAAAAATGTTATTATATCATTCTTAATTAAAGCTCATTCCAGGTAAGTTACATTATAGATGGATTGACCCTTTTATTTTCAATAATGTATTTTCTTATGGTTCAGTGGAAATAAGGAGTTTAGATACTGAAAAAAAACTTCAAGCTAAATGGACATAAATTGAAACCATCTTATAATGATATGACAGTTTTAAGTGTGATAAATATTGATTTGGCACTTCTCCAATATTCAAAAGATTGAGAAGAAAAAAATATTTTCGAGCATAACAATGTTAAACAATTATGCTCTTTAGGAAGCAACCCAAACATTATGATCTTTTTATTAGTTTCATTTCAATTATTCATAAGTTTATCTATTTGTTTTTGTGTAGTGTTTTATTGGTGTAAGGAAAAAATTAGGTCTTAAATTCTAGAATATTTAAATTCATAAACAAGATCTAATTAAGCTTTTTAGGATAAAAGACCTAAAATTTCAAATTACTAAAATTCATAAGACATAATCACACGTTATGTAACTCAATTTAAGGTAATAGTCATCTTAAGCTCCAAAATATTGAAATTTATAAGACATGAGCTTTTTGAAATAGAATCCTTAAATTTCAAAATAATAATATTCATAAGACGAGATCACTCCTTGTTGATGTTAGTAAACTGTTTATTTTTAAGGAATTTTTGATTTTTAAAAAATAAGAAATAAAAAACAACATGATGATATAAATAAATAAAAATAAAAAATTTAGGATTTTACATTTTAAAGTAATATTTCAAAATACAAAAAATAATAACGTAATATAAAATCAAAACTAACTTTGTTTTTATTTTTTGTAGGTTTTGTCTCCCACCCTACATTAATATCTCTGAGCTCCACCAATTAGCTCTATGTCCCAGGCATCAAGTTACACCAAGCGTTAAGCTTCAACAATAGTACTGACGCAACACCCAAACAAGCAGCGTCCATCAGCTTCTCTAGCCAGCATACATCAAGCTCTCATCAACTACACACCACATCAACACCAGCAGACTAGGCAAGGTCCACAGGCAACAAGCCTACCAACAAGCAGCAAGTGTCACAAGTGAGTAACGTTGCAACAACATCCATGAGCAAGTTCACCATGCAGCTTCCCACTTGTATAGCCATCTGTAACATCCCGTATGCTATATATATAAAAGACAACTTCTTCTTTTTTTCCCATTTTCTCATATTTTTATTTTAACCTCCCAAAATCTACTATTCACTAAGTCCCTCTCTTTAATCATTCTTCACTGCTGGTGACTTAAACCGGTTAGTGCTATATACCAATCTCTTCCTCTTGACGAGCCCGTCATAACCATACCTATTTTAGCCACCATCATCTCCGAAATCATCGCAAAAATCAAGGAGAAAAACTGACGAAAAACATCAATTGTTGATCAGTTCCGTTGGTTGTTGCCGGTCACCACCACCACCATTTGACTCGTCTCAAAGTCAGGAACAAAGGCCCTATGGTCTTGTCGCTAGCTGCCGCTTAGATCACCGCTGATTAACGGAAAAAGAGGTTAGGGTTTCATCTTGTTTTTCTTCAATTTGTTAAAATCTGTTGAGAATCTGAGCATGTTGCTTTGGAGAAAGATGTTCTACTCAAGAGCTTTCATTTGGTATAAAAATTGTTGAATTCTGAGACTAAAGATTTTCATGTGGCTAGAGGGAATATTCCAGTAATCAGAGCAATATTCTGATCGTCAGAGGTATTATTCCAACAAACATTTTGTTCACTTTTGTAAAAAAATTTCTAAAAATTATACTGATCATTTTTCTCTAAAGAACCATAGTGAGATTTTCAACAGTTTGTGAATTAAAAATTACGAAACGTTTAGGTGAGAATAGGAGAAATTTCCAAATTTCATAAATGGACTGTTTAGGCAATTCAGATGATTCCTAAATTGTTATTTGAGCCTAATAACTCCTAATTAGCACTGATTGAGATATTTTCTTTCGATTTACTAGGTATAGCAAAAGCAGAACCCCCATCGGAAGATTCAAAGAGACAAGTTCTGTTATCAAGTAAGTTCATACAGACTTACTGTTACCGTAGTTGTACCAGCAAATGAATATTATTTAATGCTGGCAGTATGTAGTAATGCATAACCACATTCATATGCATGTGTGTGTGTGTATGGATCGATACTTATATATTTATATAGCGAACGGGTATATACAGTAATGCGTACCCGTTCTAGTATAAGCCTTTATATCGAATTAACTGAGTAAATATGTTGGGTTGGGTATTGCATACATGCATTGGTCATTGCATAATTGAATGTTTACTTAATAAATTGCATGGTTAATAATTTGATATATATTGCTATATTCGATTGTAGGAAAGAAAAGATCGGTAGGACGTGCCACCTGAAGGGTATGCATCAGGACCAGATGTGCACTGGTTATGACTATGAGAGTTGTTTTGTTTATGATATTGAGATATGTTATGGGTCGATCCTGGCTTATGCTTGGCTCCCGAAAGAACCCTTATTTGTGATGCTTATGACTTTGGACGCTTTAAGTGAGGGTTGGTTTGTTGATGATGCTTGGCTTCCTGCAGCCTCTTTGGATTAAGAGAGATTTACGACTACATAAGTATAGGAGCATGGCTGGGCCGTTGGTGATGCATAGCTCCCCGCTGCCATTCAAGGTTTCGAGTTGTGAGGGCTTACCCTTAAAGATTAGGGTCCTACAGATATTCTTTCCCATAATTTCTTTGTGTTGTTGATATGTATGTATTTTGATATTCATGCATGACTGTGCGCATAGTATTAGGTATCGTAGGACAATGTGAGTTTACTCAGCGAGGTCTGACTGTCCTCAACTTTTTCATTTTTTCAGGTCAGCTATCAACAACTTCGCAGCAGTGACTCCCGTCATGTGTCCGCTGCGGCCTACCTACATTTGTGTATGTTCTTTCTTTAGTTTCATTTATCTTGTATTGTAGAGTCTCTAGTGATAGAATTTCACAAGTTGTAAAACTTCTTTTTGGCATGCACTATTGTTATTATATTGTATGGGCTTACTGAGTTCTTGGGGTTTGAATTTATTTTGTCACTAGTGGTAGGCTTATGTGTGACCTGGGGTTTTGAACCTCAGGTCTTACGTACTGATAACGCGCCCGTTTTGGGTCGTGACACCATCTGCACTAGTGCTTAATAGTGGTGACGCACTTTAACCATTTCCACCAGAGCACCAACCTTAGCAGTCCAGCACCAAATCCCACTAGTTAGAATACTAAATTCCAAGTTGCACAAGTAGTTCCACAAGTGATCTAACTCCACTATAACCACACTCTACTAGCTTCAATGAGAATTCTCAAACAATCTATACAATGCCTGTAAAATGTTTAAACTATCAATTTTATGCACTATTGTGGTTTTTATTTCTAATTTATTTATTTTATTGATTAATATTAGTTTTTTTATTTTAGTTATTAATTGGTTATTCTAATTATTGTCTAGGATTAGTTTTCCTTATTCACAGTTGTCATAGCTATGAAAAAACGAAAGGCACGAAGAAGACAGTGGCAAGAACTAACTCTATGACAAATTCAATCAACACACCTTCATGTCTACCTACAACATAATGCATTTCATTTTTAATTCCCACAATTTAGGGGAGTATTACAAGCTTTGACTTATTTCATAAGAATATTTTATTGAACGTGAATATTTTATGCATATATTACAGACAATATATGATTTAGGTGTGGAGGAGAGTTATGATGAAATAAATCTTTATCTTTCTTTAAAAAAGATCAGTGATTTGTGCTTAACGCATGAATACTACGATTCATATGTTGATTATTCCTTGTTGCTGCTTAAATTTTCTGAGTATTTTTTAGAAATAATCCCTAAGTTAGGGTACATTTTTGGTTTAAATTTTCATGTATGAGAGAGACGAGCATAATTAGTATTTTTCATTAAATTAAAGTATCTCATAGGTTTTATTGAATGAAAATATGCAATACCTGATGCATTTTGACAACCATATGAGCTTTTAAGCCTAAGGACAATTCATCATATTTGTGCTCGTATTCTTTTCTTTGTAGTGTGTGCTATCAAACATAACTTATTTATGATTTTCTTCAATTTGTTTAACCTAAAAACTTCTTTACGTTTAACTTGCGCAGTTTAAAAGAAAATTCCACATCAAAGAACTATCTCTGTCTGTCCTCTTCTCTGTCATTTTGACAGTCTTTCGTATGCAACCCTAGTTTTACCCCCTATTTAAGGATTCCTGTGATTTTCCTATGGAAAGTGATTTACAGCATTTATCTATTTCAGCTTAGGAAGATGAGGGTCTGGACGTCGAGGTTCTGGCTGGTGTTGGGGCTGTGCCCTATAATATGTGTATGGTGGGTATGTTTTTGACCTATGGCATTATCAATTTTCAGGCTATGAAAAACACTTTAGCCGATGTATGGCACCCTTTGGGGGGGACTGGAGATTACAGATTTAGGTGCAAAAAGGTTTTTGTTTTGATTTTTTCATCAAGTTGACCTTGAGCGTACATTGGAAGGCGCCCCCTGGTTCTATAATCGCCATCTTTTGGTGTGGAAGAAAGTGGAAATTGGCGACAACCCTATGCATATCCCTTTTCTGTATGTGAACTTCTGGGTTCAAGTTT
>JANIIA010000007.1:3480828-3492462 GCA_027478495.1 Erythroxylum alaternifolium | reverse complement strand
AGCAATTTTTTAATGTGGTTTTTGATCATTTTAAATTAAACTAATATATGAATTGATATAATTATGCTACAATATACTTATGGTTTGATATAATTATTTATTATGTATATGACACATCGAACACTTTTTTTTGAAACGGAGGAACCCATAATCGCTATCCTTTAGATGCGCACTAGGTAAATCTCCAAATTGACGCAACAATCTACATATTACGCCAACCGGGTACTCCGCAATAGGCAAGTCTTATACAACAGGCTTGATCGAGAGAGTATAAGTACGGGGATTCGAACATAGGGCCTTTTGACCTCATGTCTACTTTACCAACTCGACCACTCCTACGGGGCAACACATCGAACACGTTTAGAATTTATAAACAGTCTTATTGTTGTGCTAATAATTTTTCATAATTAATGGATTTTTAGCTAATAATAAAGTTAATGAGAAAACTAATTTTTTTCATAAAATTTTGTAACTAAATATACCAAAACTTTTTGTTATTTAACTTTTTTTTCATTTTAATGATTTTGTTTTGACCCTTGACGATATTGTTTGGTTATTACATAATCACTTTCGGTATATTTTGTTATTTTGCTGTTATTTTTTATTTAACAACATATTATAATAATTTTTAAATTTTATATTATGTTGTTTTAGGGTTATAATAAACAAGACATTAACAAAATATGATGAAATGATTAGAATAATAGTTAAGTAATATTATCGAGAGAAATAATAATTTTAGGAGTGAATTATAAAAAAAGCTCAAACTTTTGTCAATTTTTCAATTATAGTCCAAACTTTAAAAAGCAGCAATAAAATGCCCAAACTTTTAATTTTTTTCAATTCTAGCTCAAACTTCAAAAAGTGATAATTAAATGCTCAAACTTTAATTTTTTTCAATTATAGCCTGACGTTATTTATTGTTTTCCCAATGCCCTAAGATATTTATTTTCTATTTGTTCTTCTAACGTCTCAAACTACTATCGCATTACAGCGTACTACACCAATAAACTCTTCGTTTTTAATTCTTTATCCTGATGCCCTTAGAATGGGTGGGTCGAGGCTACGTAAATTGAAAATCAAAAGGTGAAGGCATCGAGAGAACAAACTAAAATGAAGGGAAAAATTGAAATCAAAGCGTAACATCGTCGAGACTGCGTAATATGATTTCGATCATTTTTAAATAACTACGACATTTTATAATAATAAGAATATGAAAAATGGCGAGAGGTATTGTCTAAAGAAAACATAAGATTCAATTCTTTTACAGGCCCTTTTTTAACTAAAATATCCCTTGCTTTATTATCAAAGATTATCCTAATTTCTAGGATCATAAATATCCAATATAGGGCTTACTTGCTCGTCTGCCTTTAAATTTTCTAAAGTGGATGCATTTGGTATATGATCATGCTCACTCAGATTTCTAATATTCTCATGAATATGAATCTCATTACTTAAGTTTTCTTTATGCTGTTCAAAACTACCTTTACCTAATTCTTCGGGACTCTCACTAAAGGAGCATACTCTTTTAATAAATTTATTAATTGCTCCTTGTTGGGATCCTATCAACTGTGCTGCTTGTTTTCTTTTTTTCCTTTGTTTACTTCTAGACAAATGTTTTTTAGACAACATAATATAAACCAATTATAATACAGTTGGGCTAGAAAAAGAACAAAAGCACCTGTGTAGAACTAAAAGAAGTGTGCAGGCACAACCAAACTCCAATAGCTTCACAATATATTACAAAGATATATCAATGGTATTATATCTATGATTAAGGAAAAAAATAAATAGCAAAATTTAATATCTAATATTAAAAATAAAAAACAAATAGCAAATTTTAATGATAGAGAAACATTAATTTCTAAAAATATAAGAAATTAACATACATAGGAAAAAGTATAGTAAATAATATTCTAAGTTATGAAATATTCTAAATTTCCCAAAGTCAAATATTATCCTATTTTATAAGCTGTGGAAATGATTGAATATTATCATTATTATTTTACTATTACGACATGTTTAATAGAATCATATGTATTTTTATAATAAAGGAAACCATTTATGTAGTTTTTGAATTGAGTAACTTAAATTATTTGATTTAGTCATATTATCACTAAACTTATGTGAACTCTACAAGAACACAAATCTAACAATTATTACATTACTTGTAAAAAAGTATAATGAAAATTACAATTACAAAAATTAAATTATTTATTAATATTAAATTATTTTATAAATAATAAGTAATCTAAAAATAAAAAAGAAGAAAAACAAATAAATACAATATCATTTAATATTAATGTTATGATTTAAAATGTTAATATAATGTCCACATTAATGACAAATTACAAATTAATTATAACATATTCAAATATTTAATAAGCTCAAAATACGTTAAAAATCAGAAACTTTATCTTTAAATTATACTCAAAACTTAGAAGACAAAATCGTGAAAATTTTTGGCTTCCAAATTTTAAGTTGGAGTACCTTAGACGCATATTTTGATAAAAATAAAAAATTTAGAAGGTAAAAATATACATAAATACTTCAAACTTATTTATAAGTATAATAAGTTAACGTTTATTCCACATACGTTCTCTACATTTATTACTACATTTACGTTAATGGCCATTTATTACACACACGGCGATGGCCATTTAATGCTACCTAAAGCTTGGCAATGTTTGCTTTTATTTCTAAGATCCAAATTCTATTAAAAAAAATGTTACACATGTATGAGGGCCTTTTTTATGGTGGGCTTTGAGCAGGTGCCCTGCCTACCGCTGCTTAGGGCCGACACTGAATCTTCATCTGATAGGTCTAGTTATTGCTTAATGATCACAGCATCTATAAGGAAACATTGTATGATGGGACTACTTCTTTCCAGCATGTAGCTTAATTTAAGGTTTCATCTATTTTAATCTTACACTTGATCCCATCGTACAGATTGTTCATTTACATTTTGTAAGATAACTTGAATAATTACCTCTTAGATCGTTCCTTAATTTAGAACTTTCTAAGATTCCCCTCCTTTTATAAATCCTGAGAAGTTATGTTTAGGACGAGCACATACTGCTTCTAGAGAGGGTTGGAAGCATATGCAACAGTTCGCTTATTAATAGCTTCACGGAAAGTATTATAATGCTCATTCCATGAATAGTTTTCTCTTAGTTTACACCAGATTGAATTAGAGAGAGAGCTAAAAAAAAATAGATGATCCTCGTTTCATTATCCTTGTTGTATAAGATATAGATCCCAATTAGATTCAGAAAGTGTAGTATGTCCATTGTAGTAATTATGTCCTTGATTATTAGCCAAAGTAAGAAAGTTGTATTAGGTCTTAGAATGTTATTCCAGATAACCCCGGATATCTCTTGTTCACTACTACGCAACCATTTCCTATAAGCCTTGCTTGAAAATCTCTCGATTGGCATATCAAGCCATAGGTCGTAATCTTGAAGGTAAGAATCAGGGGAATATGAGGGTTTCAGGTGCTGTATTGCGTCTGAAAATTGCACCCACTAGTTTTGGCTAATAAGTGCAACAACCTCCGCCTTGTAAGCTATCTCTGAGAGAGCTAAAATTGCACCTAGGTTTTGAGATAGGAGACCATAGCCTGCCCAGTTGTCATGCCATAAAAAAAGTTGAGTTCCCATTTCCTATTTTGCAACATACTACATTCGTCACCTCCTCCCTGAGCTTTAAAAGTTGATTAAGCAACCAAAAGAAAGTTTGTCCTGTAGATAGAGTCCATAGATTGAAAAGTAACTGTGAAGTCATCTTATCCAAAGGGAATTTTTGTCTCGAAGAACTCTCACAATACACTTTATTGGTTACTTTGATAGATTCTCAAACCTCCTTTCTCTTTATCCGTACATGATAAAGACATATACCTATCAAAAGGTTGTGCTCTTTTGCTATTGAACTGGTGGAAATTCTTAAAAGGCTCCTCCTATAAGGTGAACCACTTAATAGATAATTTATAAATGATTACATTCACTTAAAAATTATCGATATACACTTAGTGATTACAGTTAAGGGTTGTTCTGTTATTAGAAAAATACGAAAGAAAGAAGAGAATAAAAAGGTTTATACGATTGGATAAGAATGAATCTCGGTGGAGACTCATAAACAAGAAAAAGGCCCAACAACAAGGGGCCCGTGAAGTGGAGGCCTACGAGTATCCACTACCATACCAAACCCTATTTATAAACAAACGAAAATCTTGAGAAAAGAAGATAAAATTGGTAACCTTATCTCCACTTTTGGTCACATTCCAAATCAAATCTCTGAATGTAGATACTAAGTGGAACCCACAAGCGAAAAGAGATTCAAATTCGCCATCAATTTGAACACACGACATGCTCATGTCACACAACTTGCACCATTGCCTTAACCCCACAGAGAAGAGAGATTGAGAGTTGTGTTTTGCAGACAATTTTCCTTTGGGAGACTTTTGTGAATTTTAGTTTGATACGCTACAACCCCTCATGTCATACTCGCATGAGCATATATCATATGGGTTGGGAGTGGTAGTGCTCACGCATTGTTCTCTCAATTGCCATTTAAGTTGTATCATTCATTGATATCCACAAACCTCACTCTCTACATACCATCCAAATATCGGGCCACCCTCATTACTATCTTGCATCAATTTTCAAGTATATAAGTATATACGACAAACCCTAAGCTACCTTAAAGATACTATTATGATTTATTTATTTTTTAAACAAGTGAATGATACAATTCTTGTGGTTTTACTATTTTGAAAATATTTTTATTTTTTCAAATACATAAATATTTTATAAAATTAAAATTAGAAAAATTAAGTTTTATTGAATTATTTTAGCATAGATTATTATTGAAGTAGGATCAAAATAATTATATAAGTTTTATTACGTGTATGAAACTTAGTCATGTGACAACATTTATTAAAATAATGAAATATATTTTTAATACTATAAAATATTATTATCAAAAATAGATAAAATTTACTGCTTATCAATTTATGGAATTTATTAAAAACGAAGTTATCTAAAAGAAAAAGTGAACGAATCATTTTCATTTTTCCCAAGAAAATTCTAACGATAAGATTCTCCGATTGTCTCGAATACATGAGCTACTCCTTCGATTGGAAGTGATAATTTTCATTACAAACAACATTTGTCAACCTTGCTGTCCCTGTTTGTTCCTGTCAACTCCTTGCCCTTGGTTAACAAATTTTAAGGAGGAAGGAGACATCCTTACTAGTCATAAATGTGACATATTACGTATACTTGTATATTTGCAGGTTGATTTTGATCGGATTGAGTTTGACCCTTCCAAAACACTGATTCAAGATTTGTCCTGTCCAATAATTCCAATTCTTGCCTCTCAAAGAATCCAACTGTGTATATGTCCTTATCATGTACTCTACTTGCAAATTAAGACGAATTGGTCAGGATAGCTTCCCACGCATCTAGTGCTGGCCCGTCTTGTGGGTATATAACTAGAGTGCGACATTCATGGAGATTTTTACTTTTCCTGCTTCATATCATTATAAAAAACAAATCACGTTACGTCAATTGCAGATTATAGAATTACCCCCATGGCTCCACTAACCTATGTTGTAAATAGAAGGCTTATGTATATTACTATTCTAAACTAGGAACTGTTATAATGTGTAACTTATAAGATACTATAATATCTAATGCATGGAATGAGAATTATGGCAAGCAAGTCATGGATATAATGATGAATCAAAAAATTTATGAAAATTTAAATACGGAAATATCCTTTAAATATAGATACAACATAAATTTTTTATATATATAATTGACTTTAGTTGAATTTTAAAATATTTATTATTTATATTTTAAATAGACGTTTTTAGAACTTAATCATTGAACTAATTCGTTACGTTAGATGTGCCTTGAATCTTCAATTTATTTATTTATTTTTCAGGGGTTTTTATTCAATACTTTCAATTTTGTATTGGAATAATATATAAACTTCATCCATTTTAAGGTTATATGTAGATGAAAAATCGTAGCTGCACTCTTCTTATAATTCTTCCTTTTTTTAATATTGAATTTGTGATTTGCTGTTACTCGTAAACGTAGCCCTAAACAATTGGGGTGAACCACGTAAATTTGTATGATGTGCTATTAATTGTTTTGTTTCCTTTTTTTTTCTTAATTTCCGTAATGCATTATTTTCTACCTTTTCAAATTTTACCTTCCTTGTATTTTTGCGATTTAAAAAGAAAGCATGAGAAATATTGTTTTAGAATCACTTTTTTTTCTTTTGTAAATACTTAACCTTTTGGTTCAAATGGCAATACCACTAAGTTTTCTACCTTTTCTATCCTAGAATTTAAATTAAATTTAATAAAACATTTTTATTTTTTATTCAATAAAACAATGGCAATTAATTACACAATTTCTCAATATAATATCATAAAATAAATTCTTTAAATTTCTCAAGTAGTAAGAAGGTTAAATTTTAAAAAAATTTGGATATACGAAAGGTCATATGAATTGAATTTATTATTTAGCACACATTAAAATATAAATTTCTCGTTTTATATCAATTATATGATGAATATTCTGCTTAAAGAGCAAGTTAGTTTAATACTCATTCTTCACTATAGTTTCTAAATGTTTTTTGACATGAGGAAATGTATATGTAAGTGTTTTCTCTCCGTACGTACTCAATAATGCAAAAGTTGAAAAGTTGATGTTCCGATCCATGCCCATCTACTATCAAATACTACCTAGACCTCGACCAATTTAGACCTATCTTTCTCTCGAATCTCACATGTCCTCTTTTGCCGGACTCCTTATGGCACAACATGGGTAAAACGAAAGGAGTGCCACTAAAAATCATGACCCTTAATTGTGCCAGCTACAAGTGACCCCGCATGCATGGTGTCTCCTACTAGTTTTGCTTTGGTAGGGTTTCAGTGTCCATCCATTATTTCCATATCAAAAGCTTCGGACCCTTTTCATTTCTCTCCACCATCTAAGCATTCCTCCTGGTCTCGTGCCCGAACAACAACAACAAAAGTTGTTTGTATCGGTTTTGGCAATCCTTAAACACCCAGCAATCCATTCCCTTTCCCTTTTCTATTTTTTTTTCTAAATCTCTTTTGCCGTCCAGTACTCGTTCGGACTTTTCTTATTCGTTATAACATATGAAAGTGTATTATTGAATTGTTCTGTAATTATGTCTCCGTCCAAGTTGTAATCACATTCTCACATGCACAGTTTCGTCTTAGATCATCCCCATCTCTCTCTTAAATAAATATATAATTGTCGTTTTCATTCTTGCTTGAGCTCGAGGTCAACAACAGGAGTTTCTGGCCATGCATAATTATGTATTATTAGTAGTGCACGACCATACGTTTCAGGATTTTTTTTTGGGTGCTTACATTATTACGTAGAAACATTGAATTATGTATAAATTTGTTATTTTAGTTAAAACTAAAGAAACCAATAATATATAAATATTTGTTTCTCATCAATATAGCATTGGAATTCTAATAAAGCCTTTCCACTTCGCATTATCGAAAAAGATCCAGAGAAATGAAATGTAATAAGGGATAGAAGCTACTATTAGTTCTAGTCATTTTAACAATATTTGACTCTTATTATTTATAAACTCTTTAATATTTTCATGCTTAGTCAATATGAGATATTCTAATATTGCCCCCAAGTATAATTGAGACTGGACATCTAATTGTCATTTGAAATAAACATAATGATAACCGAACCAAACCATCAGCTCTGATACTATATTAAAATTAGGCTAAAGTCAATTATTGTCAAAATGATTAGAACTAATTATTTAAATAGTTAACTCTTATCACTTATAAACCCTTTAATATTTTTATAATTATTTATACTCTAATAATTACAAGAATAAAAGGAAAATTTTCATGCATGCTTTATCTAATGGTATTTCGCTTGGGGCTAGTGACCGACCAAACCCTAGGAGTTACATAGGGGAAATAAAAAAAGGGAAAAACTGTAATTGAGTGATGGAACCTTTGCTTGTGATAATGGCTAATTCCAAAGTTACTACCTTGATATACATAGAACAGAATAAAATTTAAAAAGTAGTCAAGATTATTACAAAATACATTCATAGAACATGGATTGTCATAATGTCTTTCACATCTGGGACAGAGAAGATCTTGTCCCTATCTTTATCAGTTCGGACTTAATTAATCATTGCGTTAAACTCATCTACTTTTGTAGAATAAGTTAATTAATGTCGATCTTATCAAAAACAATGGTTGAGGTCATAAGTGAGATTAAAGTGTAGAAGACCAAAAGTTAATTACAAGATTTAAGTGACACGCAACAAGAACATGAAGTGACGAAGAACACAAAGACTTTTTATGAAGGGTTTTGTCTGATCAACGTCCGAAGGAATCAATTGGCTAACAGCGTGCTTCTGTGGGTGCCCTTTGAAGCAAGTTGAAGAGAAAAAAACGACCTTTGGCGTTAGATTTCATAACAATTTATGTTGTTAGGTACCAATGCACGATGTTTGTACTAATCAACTTACCATAAGTACACGAAATTATTAACTTGGAATGATGAGGTGCTTGAGATTTGACTCTCAGTTATGGTTTCACATTAAAAAAGTATTTGAACGGAGAGTTATACTATTGACAAAACGCAAAAAGGAGATAAATTCATGCTTTATCTTGTGTTGAAAGGATAAAACATATCTATTCAATTCCTAGATTTTGTGATGAATAAGTTCTCGAGCCAAACGTTTAATTGTCAATATTTTCAAAATTAGATTGGAAGTTAAAACGATAAAGTAAGAAGTTTAAAATTTAAAAGGTTTAACTAATACTATATTATTATAAAATTAATTAAAGATTGAATATATTTAAAGAATTTGAAAAATAATTGAAGAAGACTATTAAATAAAAATTAATCAATTTATGTTAGATTATAAAAACTTATTAGTTTATGAAAACTGATCGATTAATTAATAAACTAATCATTTTTTAACAATAAAAATTATTAAACTAAATCAAATTAAAAATTAACAGATCCATAATTTTCACTGTTAAACTGCCCAAATTGATAATTATCATTTGCAAAGTAGGCTCCAAAGTACTAACTCAAACTTGGGAACTTTTAGGCTAGGTCAATTTTGAGTTAAAGTTAGTTTCAAATACCAATGTCTAGGTTTTAATATATATATCAAGTCATTAGTCTAATAACTTTATTTTGGATATTTTAATTTTTGCTCTAAAAAAGCTAATTAGAAGTTTATTCATAGTCATAATTCAAAGTGCATAAGAAGACTAGAATCATCCCATTAAGGGGATGTTGAATTGATACTCTAATGCCATATCTTCAGTGAAATTTGTTGGAAGTTAGTTTATAATCATGATTAAGAGTTTATAATATCAAAAAATAATATTTGTAGCGCCTTTAGTATAAATTTATTTTTATCTTTATAATATAAAAGTTATAAACATATTTTTTACATTTATAAATTTCTTAATAAACATCATAATTTTTTTCAATCAATTTTTTAATATCTTTTCAAAAACTTAATTTAAAAGAGATTTAATCTCAATTTAGAATAAGACAATTTCTTTTTTTTATTTTTTAATATTCTAAAAATTATTGTTGTGTAGTGAAATAAATGAAATTTCTTCGACTTTCATCTAAGAGCTATATTTCTTAAACTTTATCAAAATTGTCACCTATACCTCTCCAATTTATGAAAGATCAATGATGACTTACCTAACTCACAAGATAGCATATTTTTGTAATTTTCATACACTTGATGCAATGATGACTTACATAACTGACAAGATAGCATATTTTGTAATTTTCATACACTTGATTAGAAGTTAGAATTTTAAACCCCAACTTCAAGCTCTGAATTCTTGGAATGGATCAAGTAGAATTTTACAAGCTTGGAAAGTACGCGCATCATTGTCAATAATCTCTAATGGATCTAATGGCTTACTTGCAGCACTTGAGCATCAGAACGTGAAACATATTATTCACAACTTGCTTGTCATTTAGCGAGGAGTAGCCACGTATCTTCTTCCACTGAAACCTGTCACATTATTCAATGGTTAGATTTTCCCACCACCAGCTGATTTCTTGACAGACAAGGAAGAAAACAGATTAAGACCGTAGTACAAATTGCACTGCATAAGTAGGAAAAGTGATTGCCTGATTGGATTAACTAGCGATCGAAAGTTAAGTATAATTTAGAGATACCGATCCATTTTAGACTGTTGTTAATGTGTTGTGCTAGTAGTTGCGGAAGCAATGAAAACAATTAAGTAAATAAAGAAAAACAATAGACGGATACAAAAAATTTTACGTGGGAAACTCGAGTGTAAGGAGAAAAACCCACTAGGCGAAGTGTTAGTTTATGCCTTACAGCCAATCACTTTACTTGTAGTTTAGTGATAAATTATTTAAAGATATTCTTTATCTTGTACATGTTTAGATATATATGATAAAGTTCATAGAATAATTGTACTTTGCCAATAAAATTATATTGAGATTATAATTATGAGATTCATATTGCATCTACGTATTATTCATAAATGTTCCTAATCATTATTCTATTAAGATTAGACATTTATAGAACGTAAAAAGACTAGCACACGTTTTATTTTTCTTTATGAAGGAAGTAGTCAATCTCATAGGCTAAAGTATAGAGATACTTAAATAAACATGTGGGTGCTTATTAGAGACTAAGTTCACTGAATAGATCTGATATGAGAAATCTATTTGAAACATTACTTGTATGTCTATAGAATTCTCATTGTGATGATTGTATAAATGATCATTTGACTTGAAGTCACCAAAGTTATCTTGTATAAGGATTGCTATGTTTTGATACTATTTATAACCAATTTAATCATGGGTTGATCAAACAGTAGTCATTTGATGTAGCATGAATGATATGGGGATAGTCGTGTGATCAAAATAGGATTCATTACCCTAAAGTAATTAGGGTCAATGTTCCATTGTTCTCGATTAGTATTGATTCAGGAAATTCTTAGTCAAGGCATAATGGCGTTTTGTAAATAGTTTACAAATGTTATTAATTGAATTAATAGCTGATGAAAAAAAACTAATATGATTAGACTCAAAATAGAGTAGACATTAATTTCATATTCTATGTCTAATCGAAATATTGTATGATGAAAGGATTGAATTATACGAAAAAATCATGCACAGAAAGGTTAGTCAAAATCACTCTGACATTCCTAAATATTTAGATGGTCATGATGCGTTGTTAGACGTCAATTTTGATCTATGATTATAAATTGTTTAATTGGAGAATTAAATATAAATTAAAAGAAGTTTTAATTTATCCATAATTAGAATTATAATTTACAATCATTGACAATATATTTAAGAACCTAATGAGTCTCACATATATACTAGGTTGAAGAGAGCAAAATAAATTTAATCAAGTTAGACTTGATTATAAAATTTGAGATATTTTATGATTAAATATGAAATATTTAATAAATAAGGATCAATATGAGATATTGAATCTTATATGTGCATAATTGGTATTTAATTAGAATTATTTGTAATTCTAATTAAAGTTTAATTGAAATTAGAATTAATTTCAATTAAA
>JANIIA010000007.1:3454196-3480728 GCA_027478495.1 Erythroxylum alaternifolium | reverse complement strand
TGCATTTCATAAATTGCATGCTCAGATAAAGGCGTTGTGACCTGAGTTGCCAGTATGAAGCGCTTCCACGTAGAGCTCTGCTCCGTGATTTCTGATTTTGCACGTAGAGCTATGCTCCGTGATTCTGTTTGACTGAGCCCTATGGGCCGGTATTTGTATAAGTTTGTGATAGGCACTTGGTCACAACAATAAGAAAAAAAAAAGAGTCTCATGCATAACTGAAATTTATTGAACGATTGCAAAGCTGAATGAATAATAAATTGATGTGATTTGTTTTGTTATACTTAGTAATGTGAATTGTGTGATCTTCTGATATTCCATGTTATGTGAACATCTGGAATGTGTTTATGATCTGAATAAGTGTCTGTGAAATATGTATTATGTGTATGTGATCCGGTGAAATCATCGATGATGGTTCACTCGTTGAGTTCGCAAAACTCATAAAAAAATTGCAATGTGATTTTTCAGGTACGAGACAGGAGACCTAGTTCTTAGACAGGACTAAAGGACCCTTTTGGATTTTGTTATGGATCAGAGGTCTGTCAGCTGACTCCAGGAGTATCGTGTCTTGTATTTTGTTGTTTTTGTTAGAACCTATAAGAGGTTATGTAAATATTTGTCTAAAGGAAATAGTGTAAAGTTGTTTGGATTAATGCAATGAATAGTTTTAAAATTTAGTGACTTTCGATTATGTTAGACGATGCCATGTATAATTTGGTTTTGTTTTTGCTCTAACATGCCATTATCATAGGATATGTACTTGAATATTTGGGTATGTATCATGTGGTAGTGGGATGTTTCAGTCATGGTGGCTCCAAGGTTGGCACTGGGTATGACAAGATTATAGAAGGGTGGTTTTCCATACTAGTGCCTAAGATCCCGATCGACTTTCGCTGCTTACTGCAATTGTTGCGGTTGTTGTTCTATATTTATAATATGGCTATTTTCATTTTCTAGAATTAGTTAGCCTTTAAACAATTTTCCAGAACCTAAAATGGAATTTCCTGCCAGTCAAGCTCATATAGCATAAATCCGAATATGATCATTTAATTCAGTACTCTTGAGTTTGAAATTCATTTAAATCAAATTTAAGACAAATGTATATATAATCAACGCTTATAAATTTCTTTCATGGCTCCGAGATTACCATGATCTTGTAATGAGGTCAATGGTCATATAGTATCCAAATTATTTATAAGTAATTAACATTATGAATTATTGACTTAAAGCCTAAAAATTTTACAAAGAAGACAGATCGATCTCCCTTCCAAATATATGCAATTTAAGCTGTTTCCATTTATTTTTCTAATTTTCTAATTTTAATTTCAAATTTAGTAAAAAAAAATTTGTTTGAGTTTTTGGTTTCTTTTTTAATTTTAATTTCTTCTGGTTTTAAAAATTTATAAAAACTACAAAAGTAAATTTGTTTTCTTTTTTCAAAATTTAATTTATTATCAACTAAATATATATCATTTAATAAATTAATTATTAATAAAATTTATGAATAATTTTATTTATAATTGTTTAATTAATTAGGTTTTAAAGATTTATAAAAACTATAAAAAGTAATTCTATTTGTTTGTTTATAATTTAATTTATTATAATATTAATTACTAATAAAATTTATGAATAATTTTATTTATAATTGTTTAATTAATTAGAATTATAAATAATTTAATTTTAAAATCAATACTTGAAATGTGTAAAATAGTGTTACTTAAATTTGAAAATTGTATGCTTCGGAGCAGCAATCATATTCACATAACATTAGATAACTAACCACAAGTGATTGAAAACATGAAATTGACATTATATGTAAATTTCTTTCCGATACAATCATCTCTCATTAGTACAATCCGACCTCGTTTCCGATTCGATATACCATAATTAATAGTATACCCGATCCCAACCGTAGGCCGTAGCCTTGTAAAAAGGGTTTTCAGTTGGTCCATTGTTTCATCTCGGAAATATACGATCTCGGAGCCCGCGGAGTCTCTTTTCTCATAAATATACGATCTCTCGGTCATATTTCGCGCTTCACTCCCTGCAAAACCTAACCACATCGGCCGTCCCAAATGATTACAAACGAGCCCCGCCCCTCTGACCCTAGGGTTTATCAAGATGGGAGAAACCCTGGTAAAAATTGGGACCATAGAAACCCTAATCTGGGGATAAATGGTCCTAATCTATGGAATTCGCGGCAATACTCTTCTCCCAGTAATACCCAATTCAATTATCAGAGCCAGAACCAGAATCAAAGTTATACAAATAGGGGATAACCTACTCAGGGACGTGGTTATTCGGACTCAGAACTGTCCCCTGTACCAAAACCCTACTCCAATGTATCCTAATTTCTAGGATTATGGGCAACGCAGAGACCCTTATGCATGGAACAGCCATCAAAATCTGGGGTACCCGCAAATGAGAAACCAAGTCAGGGCCTCAACTAGTCCAAACCCCTAATCAAGGGCGTGCTGCTCCTGAAACCCAAGGGCAGAGTCATCAATGTTTCTGCTCCGTCATCGTCCGTTTCAGGTTTGGCATGTCTTTGCTACGAGGGGAAGGTTAAGGATGCGGTCGCGTTGTTGGATAAAGGGGTTAAAGTCGATCCTATGTGTTTCAATTCTTTGTTTGAGTTGTGTGGGAAGCTTGAGGATCCAAAAGAGGTGAATGATTACTTTTTGGAATCTAAATTTAGGGATGTTCTTAAGTTGAACATTAAGGTGATATTTACTTTTTGCAATCTAAGTTTGGGGATGTTCTTAAATTGAACATTAAGGTGATTCTAATGTATGGGAAATGAGAGAGTATGACTGATGCCAGTGGAGTTTTTGATCACATGCCAGATAGGAATACGGATTCCTGGCATTTGATGATAAAGGGGTATACAATTAACACTTTGAGAGATGATGGACTGTTGTTATTTGAACAGATTTGTAAATTGGGACTGAAGCCAACTGGGGTAACGTTTCTGATGATTTTGTCAGGTCGTGCAAGTGCAGATGCAGTGGAAGAGGGGAACAGATCACCTGTTCCATTATTCTATTTCTATCCTGTTTTATGAACATCCATCTATCCAACAAATGAGACCTATAAAAAATGGATGGATGGATGCTCATAGAATAGGATAGGATCAGAGTAACGGGACAGGTGATCTGAACCTATGGAAGAGGGGTTCATATATTTTGATTCCATGAAGGATGAGCTTAGAATTAGTATGGGGATGGAGCATTATGTAAGCATTATCGAGGTTATTGGAATATGTGGAAATCTTCATGAAGCTGAGGAATATATTCAGAAATTGTCATTTGAACCCACGGTGGAAATTTGGGGTGCCTTGAGAAATTGAGCTCGGATCCAGGAGATGTTGCCAAATAACAAAAGACTTCATTTTAAGGATGGGAAATGTTCTTGTGGTGATTACTGCTGAAGTCAGCATTGTTGTAGAGTTCTAAATGTATTTATTGAGGTAACCTCTCATTTAGAGATGTGACATGTAAAGTGGCATGGTTACTGCTGGAAGCACAGATCAGCAATCCTTGATGCAGAACCAATCTGTTTAGCCCAATGCTCGATCAATTTTATTCATTTCTGTCAATAGCTCCTGTTCAGTTCTTTGCAATTCTTTGCTTTCCTCAAAAATTTTCCTTCGGGGTCAAAATTTTCTCTGATTCCATCATTTAGAAAGAGGTGCTATCCAAATTCAAGATCGCGTGAATCTTAGAAACATGCACAGAAGACATCTTGTAAAGATTTGATGATAGCAGGTAACAAAATGGAGTTTTGCTATACGGAAAATCAACTTTCGAAATGACTATTCTGTTTCAACGGTATCTTGTTGATTTGTAAGTATACGCTTGGCCTTTCCATACAAATCGCGCTAAAAGAGTATTACATCACAAGAGGAGGAGGAACTTAAGTACTGGCATTATATACATTATTGTATGATCATTATTTGTGTTATAGAAGTTGATGTGTATTACAAAGTATTTAAAAACAAACAAGAAACTAGATTCACCCAAATACTATTATTGTCCACTTCGTTAGGTGTCTTGGTTCAGCGGAAGAGACCTAGTCATCAAGGTCCTGAACTCATCCATGTTTACCATACCATGACCATCAACATCCACTGCCCTTACCACTCTACGGCAATCCTCCAGACTGCAATTCTCACCAAGACGCCTCAGGACTTTCATAACTTCCTCTGCACTTATCTTCCCATCCCCATTTAAATCAAATGTTCATTGTCCTAACACTCCCTCCCTTCTTCTGTGCTTCGACAAACTCCTTGAAATCAATATAGCCGTCTCCATCCAAATCAACCACTTGGAAAATCTTTCGGACTTCTCCAGTCACGCTGCCATGTCCCAGAGCCCTAAGTGTGGCCTTGTACTCCTCCGGAGATATCTTACCGACTCTGTTGGAGTCGAATTTGTCAAAAACCTGCCTCATCTCTTTCAAATTTAGCTGATAAGTGGGCAAAAAACCTTTTTATCTGTCCCTAGATGAGAACAGTCGAGACGGTTTTCGCAAATACTCATTTCTTGAAAGCTCGTATTGAAACTCTGAAAAACTAACGGTTGTCATTCCCGGATGGTTTTTTCCTGGGAGGGAAAATTTTTGAGAGTTCGTTATTTTGCCTTCAATACCTTAATGGCAGATATATTACCTGTCTTTGAGCTTTATATCTATTCCCTTTACATAGATGATAACATTGAATCCGAAGTTGGGATATCTACTAAAGAATATAAAAAGGTCGGGATAGGGTGAAAAGTCTTTAAGTTATTCCTCAATTGATATGGAAGCAATTTATGCAACAAAAGATTCTCAAATCAGGATGAGATAGAAGCCTGTGGTTCCAAAACATAGTTAGAGAACAATGTAAAAGAATACATTCCTTGCAAAGGTTAATGTGAATCCCTTTGCTTGTCTCATCCAAATTCTCCTTTTGAAGATATTCTATCTATAAATGATACGTGCAAATTGTCCAAGCTTGCATGAAGCCTACAGGTGATCAAAGTCACTGGCAAGTATAATCCCAGAGGAGAAAAACAATGTCTCGAGTCAGGGTGGCTTTCCATTATCCAAGTCCTCCATCACGTCAATGTCCTTCCGAGCTGTTATCTTCTGCACATATCCTTCACAAGAATAACTCATCAACTCAGTTGTAAACTTTTGATTTAAACCTCGATGACTATTGAAATGGCATTCATTTCCAACAATAAAAACAACACACTAACTGCAGGGAGAACCGCATATAAGAAGAGTTAAGCCTAATACACGAGCAGGTAATGCTGCACATGGGGAAGGAAGAACAAAAGTAAACTTTAGGTGTTGCACGGACCTTAAACTTTCCAAACAATTGTAGAAGGCTTTCTCAGATGAACAATTTCTCAATGGAAACTTTTCAATCACTTACTTCATACGTTTTTGGTTGTAAAGCCACTAAATCTTGAATGCAGCACTCGTCATGGGACATTTCTTTTGCTTTTAAGTATTCACCAGTACACCATATTGTCATATCAAATAAAAAATCCTAGCAAATGAGGGGGAGATTCCAGGGCACAAAAAAGAAAGATAAAGACCTAAAATATAGTCATACCAATAAAAAAAAAGGGTAAATGAAAGAACAACAGCAAGATTCATCAAACATATAGAACAGATACAAAATGGTAAACTATGATATACACTACATCTATCAACACAAAAATCAAAGGTAGTTTTTATGTGGTTAGTCTTTCTAAGTGTGATTTTCTATTCACATGTCAGCTTGAGATGAGGGAAAATAAATATCATCGTCCATTGTTTATGTTTTGTTTAAAGTATGACCGCTTAGATATGGAGAAGAGAAGAAATATAATACCTATTCCAAGGCAAGGTATACATTTGCATACGGTCTCTTTCCCTCTTTTGTTATAATAGCTGACAAATCCAGACCCTTGGCAACTTCGACATTTTCCAGTCCATTCGAATACCACCTCTTTACAGTCCTACAAAGATTCAGAACCACATTAACGTGGTACCTGACATTCATAAGAAATGCTAGTCATGAAGTAGCACAAAGCTTCAAACGAACTCCTAAGCACTGAGTTTGGCTACAAAACAAATAGGTCAATGCATAAACAAAGCATTTGGCACTGCCATCTACATGAAGTCATAGAATAGATTATTACATAACAATTAGGCATCAAGACAACCAAAGATTCAGTGAATAAAGTTCCTCCCTTCTTTGAACTTTTGCTTCAACAATAATTAGCTGCATGACATCTCCCTCATATTGGAAACATGGATGCATAAAATTAAGACATACTAAATGAGGCCACATTTACCAACGACCCTCATAAATTATGAATCTTTAGGGTGCTGGGAAATTGAAGAAGGGTACCATTCAAACCAAACTAACTCAGCCTCCTTAAAGACAACGTAAACTTACATTATGGAGCAAAATTTTCTCGGAAGAACAACACGATAATTTAGAATTCTAAATTGGTAAAACTCCAAACTTTCTATGAAGAGTATATTAAAAGAAAACAAAAAACTGGATAAACATTACCTGAATTTCAGGATCACATCTTAATCTCTTATCAATTTCCTCTGGAGGAACGGGTTTAGAATCAGGGTAAGTCATGGGAAGAGGAAGTGGGTCCGCGTCATCGGCCAAGTAACTCTCTCTATTTCTCGACCATTTCCTCTCTCTCGCATTTACTCTACTACCCCCATTCCCGCCAACTCCCTGCTGCTGCGCCGCCGTAGAGCCGCCTTCTGAGACGGATGAAGAACCTAGTCCGTCGGATTCCTGCCCAATTCGGATGCTGCCGGCGTCGGCGGCGGCATAGAGCTGGAACCAGCGGTGGTAAGTGCGACTTAATGGGAGTTCAAAGCCCGCGAAGCAGCGGGGAGAGGTTGTGGTGGTGGTTGGAAGACGGAGAAGAGGAGTGGGTTTTGATGATAATAAGAAAGAGCTATGGTTTATGGGAAGCATTTGGTGTGTCTACGGATTAGAAAGACACAGAGATTGAGACGGTGATTGTGCAAGAAACTTGTAAGAAGGCGGAGGTTGGGTTGGGTTGTTTTCTTCTGGTTTAATGGGGAATATCGAAGGTGGGAACCAATAAATTGTTAATATACACGAAGTTTTCTAGTATGGCTGGCTAGTGGCCTAGGGGATGGGTACATGTTCTCTAGTCGTTATCGTTTTAACCGTCTTAAAACTTTTTATTTTCGAGTTAGTTCATCGCCTCCAGTTCCATACTGCTTGGAATTCTGTCGTATGTTTTTTTTTATAAATTAAAGTATATTGATTATTGAGTGAAAGAATGCGCCTTTTTTTCTAGCCAGCCATTGATTCACCGACCATAAGCACCAATTATATATATAATCGTTGAATATCAAGTTTGTATTACTTTAGATTGGAAATAGCCTCTCTACTATGTAAGGGTAAGGCTGCGTACTATCGGACCTTCCCAGACCCCGCTTCATTGCGGGATTTTAACCTGGGTGATGATGATGATGATGATGATGATGAGTTTATTAATAAAATAATTTAAAGACATTCTTTATCTTACACATAATTAGATATATATATGATAAAATTTATGAGATAAATATATATTGCAAATAAAATTATGATGGTTCCTATTGTATTTATGTATTATTTATAAATTATTTCTAGTCATTGTTCTGTTAGGACTACATATTAATAGAACATAAAATGACTTGCACACGTTGTATTTTGCTTTATGAAAAAAGAAGTTAATTTCATAGACTAAAATATGAAGATACTTAAACAAACGTGTAAGTGTTTGTTAGAAAAAATGTTCGTTAAATTGACCTCATATGAGAAATTCATTTAAAACCTTACTTGTATATCTATGGAAATTCTCATTATAATAATTATATAAGTAATCCTTTGACTTCATATTTTCAAAGTTATTTTGTATAAAGAATACTATGTTTTGATACTACTTATGACATATTCTAATCATAGGTAGTTCAATTGGTAGTCATTAGATGTAGCATGAATTATATGGAGGTAATTGAGTTATCGATATATGATTCATTATTTCAAAGTAATTAAAGAGAATGTTTCATTATTCTCGATTAATATTAATACGGAAAATCCTTGATCAAGGTGGAATGATGTTTTTGTAAATAGTTTATAAACGTCATTAATTAAATCAATAACTAATGGTGGAGAACTAATATGACTGGAGTCAAAATAGAGTTAACATTAATTTCATTTTCTATGTCTAATTAGAACATTGTATGATAAAATGATCGAATTATATGGAAAAAATCATGCACAGAAAGGTTAGTCAAAACTATTTTGACATTCCTAAATATTTGAGTGGTCATAACATCTTACTAGACGCCAATCTTGATCTATGGATACAAATTGTTTAATAAGATAATTAAAGACAAATTAAAAGAGTTTAATTTATTTAATCCTAAATATGTTTTACGGTTATAATTTGTATTTATTAACAACATATTTGAGAACCTAATGAGTCACACATAAAGAACATGCTAAAGAGAGAAAAGATATTTAATCAAGTTGTACTTGAATGTAAGGTTTGAAAGACTTTGTGATTAAATATGAGATATTTAATAAATAAGGATTAATATGAGATATTGAATTTTATTTGAGAATAATTGGTATTTAATTAGAATTATTTGTAATTTTAATTAAAGTTTAATTGATATTATAATTTAATTTCAATTAAATTACTAAAATGTCCAAAACAAATTATAAATAGGCTTAAGCTTTAATAGAGCTAGCACTCCTTGCCTAACCCTCTCTGCAATAGTTGCAGAGTTCTCTCAACTTCTTTTGTCAATACAGTTAGAGGTTGAACACTTGTGCAACTACGGTGGTTAAGATGGACCTATTTCGAAAACGGTTTGAGAAATACGTCAGGAAAAGGATCAAGCTTTGAAATAAATTATGAATTAAAATTCACACTTTATTATGATTTATGTGTTATTGGATGGGAAAGTATTGACATGTCATTTGGTAAAATGAATTTGAATGAAAGTGATGATGATGCTCCTCTCAATGATAAGAAATAAGTACCAAATGAGAATTTCGGTCAATACGATTTGAGCAGACATTCAACTAAATGAAGTTCCAGGTTTTAATTTCTTCTCTTCTTTTAATTTCACTTGTGTTTAATGCATATGTTAAATTCTATATATGCAATATAAATATGATTGTAAATTTTTTTGTTTTAGGTTTTACTTTTAGTTAGTTGTATTTCTCAACATACACTCTTATTATAATACTTATAGAGACGTGAAACTTTATTATTATTTTTATTTGACATAAGAAAAAATTGTAACATTTCAAGTTCTTTGTATTATCTTTAGTTTTATATTTGTATGATGTTAAAATGATCTTGTTTATATTAATTATGATTACTGTTTATATATGAAATATGAGATATTAGATCTTATTTGAGAATAATTGCTATTTAATTAGAATTATCTGTAATTTTAATTAAAGTTTACTTGAAATTAGAATTTAATTTCAATTAAATTACTAAAATGTCCAAAACAAATTATAAATAAGCTTAAGCTTTAATAGAGCTAGCACTTCTTGCCTAACCATCTCTGCAATAGTTGCAGAGTTCTCTCAACTTATTTTGTCAATACAGTTAGAGGTTGAACACTTGTGCAACTACGGTAGTTAAGATAGACCCATTTTGAAAACGGTTTGAGGAATACGATAAGAAAAGGATCAAGCTTTGAAATAAAGTATGAATCAAAATTCACACTTTATTATGATTTATGTATTATTGGATGAGAAAGTATTGACATGTCATTTGGTAAAATGAATTTGAATGAAGGTGATGATAAGGCTCCTCTTAATGATAAGGAATAAGTACCAAATGAGAATTGAGGTCAATATGATTTGAGTAGACATTCAATTCTTTTAATTTCACTTGTATTTAATACATATGTTAAATTCTATATATGCAATATAAATATGATTGTAAATTTTTTTTGTTTTAGGTTTCACTTTTAGTTAGTTGTATTTCTCAACATACACTCTTGTTATAATACTTATAGAGTCATGAAACTTTATTATTATTTTTATTTGACATTTTGATGTAACAATTATTTATTATAAGAGAAAATTGTAACATTTCAAGTACTTTGTATTATCTTTAGTTTTATATTTGTATGATGATAAAATGATCTTATTTATATTAATTGTAATATTGTTTATATGAAATATGAGATATTGGATCTTATTTGAGAATAATTGGTATTTAATTAGAATTATTTGTAATTTTAATTAAAGTTTAATTAAAATTAGAATTTAATTTCAATTAAATTACTAAAACATCCAAAACTTATTATAAATAGGCTTAAGCTCTATAAAACTAGAACTTCTTGCTTAACCCTCTCTATAAATCTGGTCTGTAACTGTATCCACAGAACATGTTGAGAGAATTCTGTATTGACAATTGAGCGGCTACGGTGGTTGAGACGGATCGATTTCAGAAATGGTTCGAGGGATACAACAAGATAAAAATCAAGCTTCGGAATAAGGTACGAATTATGTTTCAATTTTATTATGATTTGTATTAAGTATTTATAGAATTAAAGTGATCTTAATTTTTTGAAATTAAAATACGAAAAAATTTCATAATTATTCTATTGCGGTCGGGATGTGATTTCCCAACATGAAGAGGGCCCGAAAATATGCGCTATATTAATGGGAAAAAAATTTACAACTATTTTTCTCACTCACACCAATCCCTCTGATTAATGAAGAGTACAAAAATACGATTTTACAAAGGACTCCCAAAGGGGTATTTATATAATAGTATAACCTTATAGTAGAAACCTACATAAAGTAAGAATTTGAAAATAGTGTTATATATAAAAGGAAAAAAAAACCTACATGGAGTAGAAATTTTGAAGGCTTGGATCATTATCGCAACATATATAATGTAATACATGAATGCAGTAAAATGTCAATTGCACTATGTACTTGTTGGGAATTTAATTCCAATTTTAAACATAACCAATAAACAGCTATTCTATTTTATCCATATCCAATGATGCACATAATTTTTCATAATTATTAAATTGAAGTATTTTATGAGTCATCCAACTACAGTCAAATTTAGAAACATAAAAAATATCAGCAAGCCACAAATGTTACATGTGTCGTATATATATCGGCTAGGAAAGTATGGTGTAAGGTGGCAGCAAATGCAGCATTCATTTTCTAACTAGAGCCAAAAGAGTTCATCTCCTTTTGGTGATAATGAAAAGGATTTGTATTCCACCAACTCCACACCTTCAGACCTTATCCACAACTTTTCAACACTTCCAGACTCATTATCCATTTCAGGAAGTGTTCAATGAAACGATTTTATCTAAAGCCTTTGGTTTGAAGTTCTTGTCCCTACACTACACACAATATAAATATCTTACAAGGGTTAGCTTAATTCCCAATACTTACTCGACCTCAAGCTCCACAACTTGTGTTCCAACTTGCACATTATGCGTGAAGGCTATTAAATTATAAACAAAACGATGAGCCTGCAGCCACAGCCATTATGGTTACCTACCTTGTTTTAGCTTTTCCTATACCAAAATTTTATTTTATCATCCCATCCCTCAAGTAAATCAAACCTAATTTAGTGTTCGCTATCATGCGTACACGTTAGCCTTCCAACTATAAATATTTCCCATAAAACAATAACAATTACATCAGTCATTTACAACTTAAGATTAAAGTCTGATCCCTCTCTTTTCGTTAGTTCAAACCTATCTTAACCATATGAACAAATCGTGGGAATGATTGAGATATTAAAGAATGGTTGTGGGATTAAGAGCACCTTTATCATGTGTGTCGAGGAACGTATAAGTTGTTCCAATAAAGCAACTCGAATTCAGTTATTTGTGTTTTAAGTTACATAGCAAAGGCTGCTCTTGAGATCACTTGGTATTTTATGTAAAACCGGAGGCGTTGATCATAAAATATAAAGCGTTCCGACTTTCATAAGACATGCGTATAAGCAATTGGATTATTGCCTTTCGGGGTACAGAAATGGAAACGGATAAAGAAGAGAGAAGGTGTGAAGATGAAGGGAACTTGTTTGTTTAAGATTAGTGCATTGACCGGGTGTTGGGCCCAAGTATAGAATACACGTATAGTAGTATTTTCACATAATATGAAGAGAGAAAAAGCAAACAAAAGCAGTGGGTGGGATTCCCTAGGAGAAATGCTAGATTTGGTAAATAGTCGTTTGAACTGTTTTGGCACAGTGAATGCATACAACAATGGAGCCCATTTTGTAGGCAACAAACCCAACTACTCGTGTGAATCGAAGACGCAAGAGCCGGGGACAAAAAATTACCCCTTTCTTAATAATCTGGGATACATGACTCTTGCACAAAATTTTAAAATAATTTAATTTTTATAATAAAGTAATTACTATTTTTTATGCAACAATTCAACAAAAATCTCATGGATATACAAAGAGATTCGGTAATTTTTTATTTTAAAACCCCATTGCATAAAACTCTTCACTTCGCAAAGTTCGGGAAAAAAAAGTAACATTTTCTTTACATTTTATGAAGAAATTGGCTACGTAACTTAAATATGTGAACTTTTGGTCACAAAGGAATAATCTTACTTTTGTATTTTCTTATCCTTAATTGTAATATCTATTTATATGTCTATTAAATAATTTTTTAGTGCTTACAAATTTTTAAAATTTTGATATTCAAAATAAATTATTTTGTAAAATTAAAAATTAAAAATTAATTATGAGATTGGTTTTGATGATTATTAAGACACCCAAGATAATATTAATTTAATTTTTTATCTTTAAAAATATTTTAACAATCTTTATCAAAAATTGAATTCAAGACCTCCAATATTTGGAAGCCATTTAACTAACCTTTTAGGCATATAAAATTCTTAGTACACACAATATTCTTGAAATGAGGTATTAAAATAAATAATTTAATTGATTGATGATATAAAATATAATTATAAAATAAATTTAAATGAGAATTTAAGAATAATATAGAATCAAATTTAAATTTCAATTCGATACCCCCAAAACTTAGGAAGTATTAAAGAAAATTTGGACGATCCATCTAAACGACCTTTAAGAAGCAAATTTTAATTTGTGTCTCTAAAACACATTTAAAACAACAACAGCAAGTAGCACGCGTACCTTAGCACTTAATTTGTCTTGCTCTTAGCCTTATGCAAAACTGCATGACCTAGGCCTGCCGTTAGGGCCACTTTGACCAATAACACGCCTTGGTGGGATCACTGACAATATTACAAGGCTAAGCACTAGAAAAAGACCCAACATCAAATTAAATAATTACTACTTAATTTTAATATTGATTTTGATTCAGATTTGGAGAAAATAAAAAATTAAATAATCACATGGTGGCGAGTTTAGGGTTTGCACAGATTTGATAATTATATTATTAGTTATTTGGTCCCACTAATCCAAGCCCACTTCGGCACATATGTATATAAAAAGTCCCCATTCTTCAACAAAAGGACGTGTTGGAGAAGCAGGGACGCGGGCATTGAAGAGCATCTGTTTGTTTCTGTTTAAAAGGACCCAGACATGGCCACTTCTATTCGATATTAGCTGAGTTTCAACGTTACTGAAGAAGGAGGAGAAAAAGGGTGATGGGTTACAGGAAAAGGCAAAGACTCTGCAGCAAAATATCTGGAGAAAAACTCGACTCTGATCCTTTCGATGAGTTGCCCGACGACATCGTCGTTTGCATTCTATGCAAGCTCAGCTCCTCTGCTTCTTGCCCCTCTGATCTCATCAATGTCTTCTTGACGTACGTACACGCACACTCTTATACATGTATGTAAACTTATATGCATGGATTTGGTTTTCATGTTTTATCGGTTAACAGATGCAGAAGATGGAATCGTTTAGGCATGCATCCGCTAGTTCTATCCAAAGCTAGTCCCAACACATTTGCTATCAAAGCCAAGAACTGGTCGGAATCTGCTCACCGGTTTTTTAAACAGAGTGTCGCCGCCGGCAACGCAGAAGCTTGTTTCACTCTGGGCATGGTCAGTTCAACGTTTTCTTTTTAATTCCGAGTTATTTTCCCGGAAACTAATCAATACCCAGAATTTATATTCATCGAAGTTTTTGTTTTTGTACAGATCCGATTTTATTGCTTACAGAACAGAGGGAATGGAGCTTCCCTCATGGCCAAAGCCGCTATTAAGTCCCACGCGCCGGCGCTGTACTCTCTCGCCGTTATCCAGTTCAACGGCAGCGGCGGCTCCAAAAACGACAAGGATCTCCGTGCCGGAGTCGCGTTGTGCGCACGGGCAGCGTTTCTCGGCCACGTCGACGCGATCCGAGAGTTGGGTCATTGCTTGCAAGACGGTTACGGAGTCCCTCAAAGCGTCGCCGAGGGGCGTCGGTTGCTAGTCCAAGCCAACGCGCGGGAGCTCGCGTCGTCGTTACTCGCCGTCTCAACATCCCCCCGCATCAACGGTAACAACAACCACCGACTCCATTACGCGACATGCCTTATGATGAGTAACGGCGTCGGGTGTCCGTTACTTAGTGACTTCGGGTGCAATGTCCCGGCCCGAGAGGTGCATCCCGCGAACCGATTCTTGAGGGAATGGTTCGGGTCGGGTCATGGGGTATTGAGTCCGGGTTTAAGGTTGTGCTCGCACACAGGGTGCGGGCGGCCGGAGACTAGACCGCATGAGTTCCGGCGGTGCTCGGTATGTGGGACTGTGAACTATTGTTCACGGGGGTGTCAGGCACTTGACTGGAAGCTGAGGCATAAGATGGAGTGTTCCCCGATGGAGCAGTGGCATCCCGACGGTGAGAATGTGGTCATCGCCGATTGACGGGGACTAATGGAAGCAAACTAGGAGTAAGTAAAAAGGGACACAAAAATTCAAAACCTTACTATTTTGTTGGTAGTAGTACCTAAATCCCCTTCTTTCTTTCTTTTTTGGTAAATTTGTACATATTGCAAGAGGTTTTTACTGTTTAGAGAATCTTTCTCCCTAACCATGTGGTCTTGCCACCTATCTTTTAGGAATCAGTAAATCCCCTACTTAATTGACTAATTACCCAGTCAAATTTGACCTAAAACCTTTTGGAAATTTTCTAATTAACTCATGTGAAATTGACTTACAACCAAAATAGCCATATTAGCTATAAATACGGAGCCCTAATTTTTGTACCTGAAGATGGAAGCGGGTAGAGCGTGGGACCGACCCGGTAAATGTGACCGTTGATTAGTAATGAATAAATCCTGAAAGTGGTTGGTGATACGCACTTCTTTGGACTTCCATAACCACCTCTTGTTTGTATTATCTCCCAATCAAGAAGGCTGGCCACTAATCAATACAGATAACGACACTTCCAAAGCAATTATTATACTAATCAATTTAGATACTAAGGAAAAAACAGTTTCCACTTTAATTCAGTAATAATAAATATCTTCTTTATTATGTTTTTAAATCAAATCTTTGACGACAAAATTGAAGAATTTTTAAATATTTTAAAAATACGTGTCTTTTACTTTGGTGGTATTTGATTATTGATATACAAAGAAATAAAGCAATCAAACGGTGTCGTTTCGCTTGACTGATTTTGTCAAACGTCTGTTTGAAATATTAAGTTACATTTTAGATTTCATTCCAGCCGTATGACTGACTGGTTCTCTCATAGTAGTCTCAATCTCAATAAATGCAGTGTCCTCTTAAGTCTTAACATTAGACTATCACGTTTCACTGGTTTTTCATAAACTGTCGCTTCTTATAACTTAAAATGTGTAATTCGCACAATACGAGATATTTATAAAAATTTTGAATTGTTAAATTTTTTAATTCAATTTTTAACTTTTTAATTCTATTTATTTTAATAATTTTTATTCTTACAAATAATTAATTTATTAATTAATCAATTATTTTTTATAAATTAATAAATTTTTATAAATTAAAATTAATTAATTAACTTTTATTTTAAAAAATCTTTAAATCAACTTTTAGTATTTTTCTTTTGAATGATTAATAATTAGACGGACTTGACTCTTAAAGAATTTTTAAAGGAATTTACGACTTTTTATATCTTTTCTATTTCAATATTTAAATAAATATGTAATTTTCAATTATTATATAAATTATATAATATTATGATGGAAGATGGCATTTGTTGGTGGTCACTTTCGCATCTAAGTCTCCCAACGGTGCAGAAATTGCAGAAGGATAGCAAAAGCTCGAGGATCTTCCAGCTCTATCAAACACGAAACGACAAGACGTCGTTCACGTCAATATGAGTTGGTTTGTAAGGGCACCAATTTGATTGATCGAAATTGGAGACAGACCTTAGCCTGCTCTTTCCTCAGTCTTGAAGTTGTTAAATGGCGACAAAAGAGTAAGAGGAAGCCGTGATATGCACAAACTATGCCATTAGTAACCGTACTTTTTTATAATTTTATTGCTAAGTTTGTCTTAAAACTAAAATTTGAGAGGATTAATTATCACTGAATTATCAAGTTTTTCTTCAATTACGACAGTTTCTTGATTTAATGTAATTTTTCAAAAATTAAATTAGAAGTTAAATCGATAAGACAAGAGGTTTAAAGTTTAAAAACGTTATAAAATAGTCTAAAATTTAAATAAAAATAAAAAATTTAAAATATAATTAAAAAATTATCTTCATTTATTAAAAAATTTAAAATTTAACTAAAAAAGAAATTATATTTTTAATCATCGGAATATGTATTACTTCCGTTGTCAGACAAACAAAGAAGACTTTGTCTAACAAAAAATAATTAAAAAAAAGAGTTTACGACAAAATAATTAGAAATCAAGGAAGCTTCTGGACGTACTTTTGCGACTAGTGTTACTTGGTTAGTTCATCTGAAACCATCAAAGTCCAACTCCAACTCTTTGTGTTTTACAGTAAGTCCTCGGGCTTTTACCTGAGCCTCCCAACTTGTACTGTTGGATTAGATTGTTATCTAACAGACGTTTGGGCTAGCTAACCCCCCTTTCAATTTATCGAGATGCTAGAATGAAATCTCGTTCAATTTATGTGAAAAAGATTTGTTATTATTATTTTTTAAACATTGTAGTTATATTTTTAAATAAATTATTTTATAACTTAAATTTACATAATGAGATAATTTTTACTAGTTTGATTGTGTACTTTAATACAAAATGCATATACTTTAATTAAATAATGCCAAATGATTAAATTAATGTGAAGAATATATTCAGACAATCATTAAATAAGAAATTAGTTCAAATTTTTTAAAAATATCTAGCACTCGATAAAGCCCGTAAGAAGATTGTAAATAGAAACAAAAATTTTTTAAAAATTTAGTAAAAAGTAATACAAAAAATACCGACACCTAATTTTACTAAACAACTGCAATAACTTCAAAAATAGAAAAAAAAGAGGAAGAAGCAAATGTAAAAATAGAAATAGGCATCCACTAAAGAAAATCTTACTTCTTTCTTTTTTTTGAAAAAAAAAAGATTTAGACAAAATTGACGGAACGGAAGAGATCCGAAAAATTTCGTTAAAGGCAGATGTTGCTTACAAAAATGGTTAGTATTGAACTATGCGTGTAAATAAATAATTCAGAAACTCTTGCAAGTCTCAATCTTCTTAAGAAGGACAGCAAGGGACGTTAATGCAGAATCTCTTCCTGTACCATTATCATAAATGACAACACATATGATGTTGGTGTAATCACACAACCTGAGAAACGTTTCGTTTGCATTCTAATTTCTACGACTCCGTCCTTGTCCTTAACTGCGGACATTTAAACATTGCAAGCTGAAAGTACCACAACTTCTATTTTTTTTCTTTTAATTTCACGATAAATAAAAAATATATGAAATTTTCAATTTTGATTTATGTTCTTTTAAAATAAAGATATACTTAGTTGTAATTTATTATTGATAATAATTGAAAATGAAACACAATTTATAAATATATTAATTTACGAACGAGTGAATTAGTTTTATTTTAATATTTTGTGCAATATTTATTAATAAATGTTAATTATTTTACATTTTAAGATAAATAATTAAATAAGTAAAGAGTTTGTATTGTTTTACTTATATTTACTTTTTAATTAATAAAATTCAATTTAATAGATATTATAAATTATAAGATAATTATCTAATTTGAATTTTTAACATAAAATTTTTAATTTAAATTAATTACTGAAATTGAAATAGATTAAATAATTAAATTGTATTGCTTAAAATTTTATTATTTATTATTGTTAAATAATTAAATTGATAGTAAATCAGATTTTCATTAAAAAACAAAAACAAAAATTATTTTTATAAATTACCAAAAACAAAAATTCAAATCAGAAATTCAACTAAATAATTTCTACATTAAATAAAAAAAACTAAAAACTGTAATAGAAGTATAAAGCGAATGACAGTCTTGGCGAATAATATACATAATACATAAATTACCCCAGCACAATTTCTTTCTCATTCTAGTTTTCTCGCTGTGCATGTCTGTGAATATGCGACCTGGTGACACTGACAACCCAAGACCTCCCGTCAGCGGTAATGAACAGTAACAAGTGAGTACTGTCGCCGGCTTCGACAACAGCGGGGGTGGACCAGTTTTGGTATCTGTGGAGGAAACCTAAGATGCATGCAGAGCTTGGACATTTCTGGCAATGGAACATTGTCGGTGTTGAAATATGATAATAAAACAAGGAAAAAAGAAAATAAAAAGCGAAACAAATTAAAGATAAAAGGTTGAATCTTTAAAATATCAACTTGAATTAATATGTTAAATTTGTAATATTATTAATAGTTGGTGTGTGTCTTCTTCTGAACATTAAAGTCAATATAACGAAGCCATGATGGTTACGTATTCTAGTGCACAATTATAATATTCCTTTTGAATTCTTTGATAACTACAACAAATACGACAAATACCATTACTTTGGCATGTCGGGCAAAGCTCTTGTCTGCATTGATCAACTCCTGCTTATTTAGTTCAAGAAGGCATGTCCTAGGTAGATTAGACCTTTGATATGAGAGGAACTAGCTTTCCTCCACATCTCTTTGTTTGAAAAATGTGGAGGAGCTGAGGGTTAAACAGAAGAGTGGAGGAGGATGATTTGATGGTGTCTGGAGCCTCCTACTTCTATATAGTCAAAGTTGCGACACATATATTTAGGAAACCTTTGATTATAACCATATCAAGAATGAAAATATGTTAAGCTTGCTGTCAAATCCCAATATAAGATTGCTTTTCAAGATATTGATAAGATTGTTTTGAAAGTTCAATTAAATATATGATATGAGAAGGATATGATATAATGGAGTAGCTTGTCTTGTTGCTCTTTGAATACTCTTCGGACCAAGTGGTTTTATAAATATGTCAATAAATTGATCAACCTTTGAAATAAACTTTTTGAAAATACCTTTGAAATGAACTTTGTTTGAACCTTCTCAATGTTATTAACTCACGAATAAAATAACAATCTCATTTGTATGAAAATTAAAAATTGAAGTGAAGTATATTGTTTCAACATTATCATACCATAAAGTGGTTATTCGGAAAGAAAGAAACCCAAGTTCATCTAGTAAGGAATATAACTATGTTAATTTTGTTGTAGCATTTGGTAATACTAGATACTCACTTTTAGTAAATGAAAAAAATAATAGTAAGTTATTTTTTCATTGTCTAAGAAATTAAATTTGTATTCAAATATATTAAATGTTCATAAATACATCTTGTATCACTTAACATCCACCCTATTAAGATCTGAGAATGGTTTTCTTTTATCCCTTCAATCTCCTAGCCTCACATATAGACATACAAGTTTTTATTCCTAAAATCATGTCTAATATCTTCCTCAAGTTGGAGCATGAAGATTATGAATGCCTAACTTGTAAAGAAGAGTTGTTGCTTGCTCAATGCCTTTATAAAAATATCAGTTAGTTGCTTATAAGTGTGGACATAAGCAAGACAAACGATCCCTTTTTTAGTTGCATCACGCATAAAGTGACAATCAACTTTGATGAGTTTGGTGTGCTTATGAAACATCAAATTGGATGCAACATGCAATGCTACTTAGTTATCACAATCTAATCTTACGGGAGTCGTGCATGTTAAATCAAGATAAAAGAATGATTCACTTGAGCTCACACACCACAAAGGCCATGACTTTATATTTAGCTTCTATAGAGGAGTGCGAGGTAGTGTGTTGTTTTTTAATTTTCCATGAAATGGGTGAATTCCCAAGCAGCACAAAATTTCATGTCAATGAAGCCCGAGTCAATAGACAATTTGCGTAACTAGAATCACAATGGGCAGATAGTTTAAGATCAGAATCACTTTGCAACTTTAGGTTATGACCTAGGTCACCCTTTAAATAACAAACAACTCTTAATCCTACATCCTAAGTTCATTTTGTGTTATCCAAAAAAAAAGTTCATTTTGTGGTTATTACATGAATTGTGCAAGAGTACGATTACATGAATTATTCATAAAATCATGTCTAATATTCCCCTCAAGTTGGAACATGAAGATTATAAATGCCCAATTTGCAAGGCATAGATGTAAATTGTTGCTTGCATAATGCCTTCGTAAAAATATCAACTAGTTGCTCAAAAGTATGGACATAAGCTGGACAAACGATTCCTTTTTGAATTTCAAAGCTCACAAAGTGACAATAAACATTGATGTGTTTGGTGCTCTCGTGAAAACTTAAATTGCATGTAATATGCAATGTTGCCTAGTTATCATAATATAGTTTTATAGGAGTCTTGCATGTTAAACCAAAACTAAAGAATGATCCACTTGAGCTCACACACCGCAGAGGTCATGGCTTTACATTCAGCTTTTGTAGAGAAGCATGAGACAATGTGTTGTTTCTTAGTTTTTCATGAAATGATTGAATTCCCAAGAAGCACAAAATTTCCAGTCAACAAACGTCCAGTCAATGGACAACTTGCCTAATTAAAATCATAATAGGCAAATAGTTTAAGATCATATCACTTAGCTACATTATGCCTTGACCTAATTCACCCTTTAAATAACAAACATCTTTCAATGCATCATCCTAATGTTCATTTCGTGGTTGTTACATGAATTGTGCAAGAGTACAAACACAATAAGACAAGTAGGGTTGAGTAAAAGTAAGAAAAAGGAGTATTCCTACCAGATGACAGTAATTCTCAAGATCACTTAAGTTTGCCTCTATGCATAGACCAACTTCAGAGATAAGGTCCAAAGCATATTTCCTTTGATGTAAGAAAATTCATTTTGGACCTTTAGCCACCTCGATTATGAGGAAATATTTTAGCTTCTCCAAATCTTTCATATGGAAACAATCATTAAGATAAACTTTGAATTTTGCAATTAAGGTCCCATCATTACCATAAATGATAAGATCGTCGACATATACTAGCACATGTAAACAAACTCTATCTTTCTACAAACTAAACAGAGATAATCATCATAAGATTGGCGAAAACCATACTTCTTCAATGCTTTAGTAAGTTTACCAAACTAACATCTAGGAGCCTATCGCAAGCCACAAAGTGACTTCTTCAAACGACACACCTGGCCCTTTCTGAAGTAGAGAAACCTGGCGACAATTTTATAGACACCTCTTCATCTAAATCTCCATGTAAGAAGGCATTATGAATGTCTATATTATGTAATTCTAAGTTTTTACCAGTTGTAATCACTAGGAAGGCCTGAATCATCACCATCTTTGTAACATGAGAAAAAGTTTCATTATAATTGGTCCCATTTAACTTTCAATTGCCCAAGATCACCAATTGAGCCTTCTATCATTCAAATGTTCCATCAAAGTTATACTTGATTTTATATATTCACTTACATCTAATAGCAGACTTTATAGGAGGCAAATCTACCATTGTCCAAATCCTATTTTCTTGCAATGTCTGTATTTCAAGCTTCATAACCTTACACCTCTTAGGATGTTTTATTGCTTTAGCAAATGAAGGGGGCTCATATCCTGCTAAAGCTGCCAAAACCATGATGTTACAGATTAAACTTATCAAAAGATAAATAATTTGCCAAAGGATAGTGTGCAACTGTAGAATGTGACGACTTAGATGAGTACCAAAAGCGCTACATGTTCAAATCATATGAGTGATATATTCCTTTAAACTAGTAGATGAATTCTTTGCACCATGTCCCCTACAAAGTTGCTTCTTTTCTATGACACCCCTTTAGTCCAAACGCCCTTTAATACTCATGTCATTTGTAAGACCACTCATATTTTGATATGGCTAGTTTAAAGATCTTAACCTACCATTAGTTTCAATTGGTGGCAAAACTCCATCCTTTGTTGTTATAGTATTTCCCTCCATAATGCCTACACTAATAGAAAATAGACCTTCCTAAAGATTTGTCTCATTATCATCTCTGCATTCCACCATCATTTGGTTCTTTAGAGGTGTAAGGAAGCACATTCTCACAACAAACAACATCCATGGATGCAAAATAATCTCTTGTGTCAAGATTATATAATCGCCAACCCTTAGGGACCAATAAATATATATTGTCGACTTCAACTTGTAAACTTATCACAACCCTGATTTAAGTTGTGTATGACCCGAAGATCTGAATATGTCAATAAGAAGAAGGTTTACCAAAAGAACCTCATATGGAGTCTCACCACCCAACATTATAAAGGGAGTTCGATTAATTAGAACCTACAATTAAAACACATTGATCCTAAAATTTAATAGGGAGATTTGCCTGAAATCGTAAGGCCCTGGCAACATTTAAGATAGATGATTTTTTTGCTCCACACATCCATTCTGTTGAGGTGTGCCTACACAAAATGTTTGGTATGTAATCCCCTTTTCAACAAGGTATCCTTCTAAATATTTAAACTTAAGCCCATTATCACTTCTTACAATTTTAACATCTTTGTTAAACTGACGTTTTACACAGGCTACAAAATTTCTAAGAGTTTGAGCCAGTCAAATTTTATCTCTCAATAAATAAAACAATGTCGCATGAGAAATATCATCAATAATAGTTAGAAAATATAATGCTCCACAAAAAGTTTTAACCTGATGTACCCCCCATAAATCATAATTTATAAGCTCAAATACTTCAAAAGTTTTTCCACTTAAAGGAAACACATCTCTAGTTTGTTTTACTTACAAATAAATATCACATGCTTTATGCTCAAAATTGCAACTACTAGTTTATTAATATTTAAAAGCAATTTGATAACTTTACTTAACGGGTGTCTCATTCGTTGATGCCACAATTCCATCAATCCTACCATTCGCATTAAAGGATCAAACGTGAATTGCTCATTAAAAATAGTATAGCCCCCTTGTGCAGCTCACCGGCACTAACACAAAGTTTGTTAGTAAACTAGATAAGTAAATTTTGAGTTGGCACTAAGTTGTGACATTGAAATCAAATTGCAAGTCAATTGAGGGACAAAAATAACATTTTTTTAATTTTAATTGGTCACCTAATATGATCGTTCCTTCCTTTATGATTGTAGTATATTTTTTGTTAGAGAGGCCTACTGGACATCCCACTATGTCCTGAACATCACATATATAATCTAGTCTCCTTGTTAAATGATGTGATGCCCCTCTATCTATAATCCAATCTACACTAGAGCTCTTATCAATCAAAATCTTATTGGCTCCTCTTTTATAAGAGCTCGGTAAACCTATCGGAATTGCCTAATATTCACTTTTAAAACCTTCAAATCTAGCCTTCTCTAGCCCTACAATTGAAGATCTCCCTTGTAAGGAGAAATATATTTTCTCTACATTAGAAAGTATCATGAAATCAAAAAAATTTTCATACCTGGATTAGATGAAGAAGACATGATACCTCATTTGTGTAGAAAATAAAATTAGTTTCTCTCCCCTTCTCCCTTTCTTTTCTCTATACGCTCTTTTCAGATGGATGCTTGAAGTTGTTCTTAAAACAGATATAATAGGGTAGAGAAAGGACCAAATTTATGTATGCCTTTCTTTAAATCCGATACATCCAATAAGTATCAATATGTCATTAATTAATGGATTATATTTTTCTATATTAATAATTTTCGTAATAATATCAAATTGAGTAGTTATATCTTAATGGGAAGTTACCAGCCTAAATTCCTAAGTTTTAGGCCGTTTGGAAAATTGCCTTGCGACAGCTTCCAACATCCCTGCCATAGTCTTTCCTATAGCCTGGTTTGAATTTGTTGTGGGTGCTCCACCATGACCATTCCACCACTTCTCGCTAACCCACCTTGTTTGCCACATCCTTGACTAGTACCTCGAATTATTCTATGCGAATGATCTTCCCACCCGTCGGGTATTTGATACACTGAAAACAATTATCAAAGTTATGACTTGGACATCTATCATGGTTGCATGTCTATCCTGTAATACGTAACGAGACCTTACTTACGTATCCCAAATCGAACGTAAAAGGACAATAAACGAAGAAATGTAGAAAATACCTGATTTCGATTCCATAACTTCAAATGAGCTTTTCGAAGTCGAAAAGAGCGCGAATCACCGGAACTGCTCATCGAGACGTGGTCAAACCTTTTTACAGTTTTCTCAAAATGTAAGCTATTTTAATGGGTCAGAAAATCCTTATGCTTACAAATGATATGAGCAACTGTAGGAGACCTTAACCTTTATATATAGCTTTTATATTGGGCTTCTGTATCACAGGCCTGATATGGGTCTAGTCCATACTGATCAGGTTCCATTTTCTACCCGAATTTTGACTCATTGATTTAGATCATTTATTAAACCACTTTATTATCTTTATCTGGATCAAATTACGTAACTTAACCGATAATTTGTTCAAAAATAAAAAATGCAATTAAATATTGTCCAACTTTATAGGAAAAGTAAAAATATCTAACATTCTCCTTCTTGGACAATACTTAATTGAGGTATTAAATTAAGTTCAAAATATTTTTAAAAACTCAGTTAAGCTACGCTACTTTATTAGTCGATTAAGTTTAAAAACAAAATATTTGATCCAAAGATAACGAAATTCCATCATTCTATCCTACAAGGCTTTCAATACCGAAAAACATCAAATGCATATGTCATGTGTGGCACAGATCAATACAATCACGCGTATCTAATACCTCACTAAGATGAATGGAAAAATAGAGTGTGACAAACTAAGATGATACCTGTATGATCTAAACTATATCATCTTCGCTTGTAGGTTTTGATTTCTCCAACTTTAAGTTAAACTACATATATTAAAATGCATTAGAGAAATCATATTTTCTCTCACCGAATGCTAAACACCATTAGAGAAACCTTGTTTCCTCTCATCAAATGCTAAACTGCATTAGCGAAAACCTTTATGTTCTCTTACTGAATGCTAAATTGCATTAAAGAACCTTTATGGGATTGAAAACTTAAATCTCCCTATGTCTTGTCAAATTTCATGGATATTCGTATAAAATTGTATACGTTTAAATGACATAAGCTCAAGGTCAATTTATATATATGTGTCCAATGACCTTTAAAGGCTTAAGATTGACACAAATCTTAAGACTTTCACATGTATTATGACAATGTATGATAACGCGTATTATTGAACATAAACGATGATCATCTTTATTAATGAACCACCATACCACCATAATACATCAAATGTATAAATGTACAAATGTATACGGAACAAACATAATGATCCCCTAACTAACAGTGTCTAAGGATTTCAAAACATCCATACTGTATACTTGTCTCAAAATCACAAGTGAGCGAAGTCCTTTAGTTAAAGGATCAGCTAACATTTCCTCAGCCCTTAAATGCTCCAAACCTTAATGTCACATTTTTCGTATCAAATTCTTTATGGTCAAATATTTGACCTCTAAATGCTAAAACTCTGTGATATTCTTTGTTGTTACTAAGCAATATAGCAGCAAGATTATCATAGTACAAATGAATGAGTCTAGCCACTGAATCAACCACAAACAACTCAGGAATCTAGTTTCTGAGCTAAATCGTTTGTAAAGCAGCTCCATAGTATGCACTCTGCACGCATGGTTGAGGAAGTCACCCGTATCTACTCGACACTCTTCCATGACATTGTACTATCTGCAAACATAAAAATATAACCTTAAGTGTACTTTCGATCATCCAGACATATAGCTTAAATTTGAATATGGATTTCCTACGAGATTTAGACTGTTGACTTTTCTACATGCCAACATATAATCCTTAGTTCCCTTAAGTATCTCAACACTCGTTTGATTGCATTTCAGTGGCCTATACCTAGGTTAACTAGATATTGACTAAACAGTTTAACAGTAAATGCAATGTTCCACCTAGTACATACCCAACTATACATCAGGATATCAACCATATTAGAATACGGAACATTCATCATAACCTTCCTCTTTACTTTATTCTTTAGACACCGTGCCAAAGATAATCTCTCACTATGAGAGATTGGTGTTACAATTGGTTTACAATTAACCGAATTAAACCTTTATAACATATAC
>JANIIA010000007.1:3441578-3454186 GCA_027478495.1 Erythroxylum alaternifolium | reverse complement strand
ATGTATGCACTCTGTGAGAGGCCTGATGAGTATTGAGATCTGTCCTGATAAATCTGAATACCTGGGATAAAAGATGCTTCACCAGAACTTTAATGTCAAAATGCTTGGCTAAAAGTTATTTAACCTTATGTAACATGGTCAATTAATCTGATGTGAGCAATGTATCATCTACGTGCAATAATAGGAAGATAACTTTGCTCCCCTTAACTTTATGATACAAGCATCTTTTTTAACTTTATTTTCCATAAAATTGAAAAAGCCCAAAACCTTATCACATGTAAGGTATCACTTTTTAGAGTTTTGATGTAAATCATATATTTATCTGCTTAATGTGTAAACCATGTTAGTTCTATCTGGATCTTGAAATCCTTCAGGTTGTAATACATATAGATCTCTTCATAAGGGCCTTTATTCAGGAGAGCGATTTTGACAGCTATCTGATGTAACTCTATATTATCACGAGCTACAATTACCATAATCACTCAAAATATATCCTACAAGGATATGAGAGAAAAGGTAACATTAAATCAACCTTTCTCCCTGAGTGAACCATCAGGTAACTGAGCGAGCCCTTACATCGTTGAACTTTATCCTAAAATCTTTTAGGTCTTAAAACTTATTTACAATTGACAAGTTTGCAGTTTTTCTACAAATCAACTAACTCCTAGACCTTACTATGTTTCATAGATTGCATCTCATCATTCATTAAATCCCACCACAAATCTGTAATGAGTCCAAAAACAACTTTTGTAAAAGTAACTGGATTTGTAACATGTTTAATATCATAATCCTTTTCTCCTAATCGACTATATAATCATATGAGATAGCAGGTCATCTCACTCTAACGGATCTACACAACTGCATTAGATCTTGGACTCCCAAAAATCTCTGTGTGAACAAGTACGAGTTCTTGTCCCTGCACAGGTACGATATAATGACCTAGATCTATCGGATCTAACTGTATGAGTAGCGAGTACATAATAACTGTAGTATTCTTTCTGCTATCATCTAAAGGGTCAAAGGGCCCACCATCATCATAAACATCGTATTATAAAAACTTAGCTGTTTGTGATTCTACTATTCTGGTCCTCCTTCTTTACAGTAAAATTTGTAGCTTTTTGAGTGGTCGAAACATCTTACTAAATAGTAATGCGCAGAACGAGCATGCAATTTGTCTTTATAAGTATTATACTATCTCAGTAGAGCAGGCCCATACACAAATGTGTTCAAGGCTGGGTTTTCACACTTCTAGATAATCAGGTAGCTTAGTCATGTTATACATTGGCTTCTTCAAGTCCTTTAGGGTGCTGTTAAGCCTTTAGGTAGCACACTAGTTTGCTTAAGACTGCCCAACATAGTGAACTAAGTCATTATTCCAACTGATTCCATATATATGGTAAATGGACTTCTTCATGTTCTGAAACACCATGTTTGCCATGATATTGTTCTCCGTGGTCAAATCTGACTATCTGGATGGATTTTTCCAATTGATTCTCAATCTTCAATCTTTAAGCAAGAACACATAAGTTGTAATGGGAACAATTATCAACAAATGTCAGAATAAATCTAGAATTGCACAATGCAACTGTATAAAGTCTATTGATATCTGTATGTATTAGACTCAACAAGTCAGAAACACAAGTTGATCTCTTTATCCTTATTTCAGCCAACTTACCACTGTAACAATCAACACATTTTCCCAGATCATCATAATCTAGAATTGAAATAATGCTTTCCTTATTCAATCTCTTAACCCTAGCTTTGAAAATGTGGCTTAAACTTTTATGCCACACCATGTATGACTTATCATTCATCAAGGGGACTTTTGTTTATGACTTGTTTAGCAAGATACGAAGAAGCATATATCTAATTCGGGGTAAGACACATTTTATATAAACCATATGACAAGAAATTTGTACCATTATGTTTTGCATTAAACAACAACTGTAGAACATAAGCATTAATACAAAACGTTAAACTTAATGCAAAGATCAAATATAAAATGTGTCGTGTAAAAATCAAAATGAACCTTACAACAAGGTTTAGTACATATATCCCTTACAGATATTACTTCCTCTTCTTCGTTACTGTGAACCATCAGTTTTTCCTTTTCTTTATTTGACTCTATCCTGGATATGAACCCCTGCATTGTAGAAACACTATGATCAGATATTCCACTATATAGCCATCAAGAACTTAATACGACTATCACAAATTAGATTCATAAATTGATAAGCTAAGAAGTTACCTGATGGTCTCAGTCTTTCTTTGTAGGCCTCATACTGCTGACTTCTTTATGTTCGCATGACCTTTACCAGCATTGGATTAACTAACATCAACATGTAGAGAAGATTTAGACTTTCTACCTTTGATATTAAGGGGCTTCATCTTTGCCTTCCTTTTAGTTGCATCTAGGGCTATAGGAGTAGCAAGCTTGAGTTTCTACTCCTCTGCAATGCAATGGGCAATCAAAGCATTGAAATCCCATTTCTCATCCAGCAAATAATATGTCATCACCAGATTATTAAGCATTGAAGGGAGTGTGTTCAGAATCTGGTGAACTATGAAGACATCAGGAAGAGGAATGTTAAGCATCTTTAGTCTATTGTAAAGATGGATAATTCTTGATATGTACCCCATCACTCCCCCTTCTCTCGTATACCTCATGGAGAATAATTCTTTCATCAAGACACTTATCTTAACATTAGGTGAGACTGTGTACCTTTAGGAGACGTTTCCAAGAAACTCCTTCACTATGTCTACGTCCAAAAATTCACTAAGCAGATGGTCAGGTATGAATCTCTTAATGGTTATAAGAAATAATCTGTTAGACTGATCCTAGGCAACATAAGCTGCTTTATGAGATCTCGAGCTCATGGATGTAGGTGGAGATGGTCTATCCGTCCGTATGGCCATATTAATTTTAGCTATTTCTATAGCATTCAATACATCTTTTCTTTACTTCTTCGTATTGAAACCAGTCAGGGTTTCAATGGTGACACTGATATTGTTGATCGAAAAGGTGACTGCAAAATGACAATGTTTAAATAAGCATAAATGTAGGATAACAGTGATACTTAAAGCCATTAAATGGTATCTGTACCGAGAATTTGATCACATATATTATGAATCACCTTTGGGCTGAATACATAATATATGCAATTAGATCTCCACATAAATGCGATCAGAGTACAAACCATCAACTCCCATGACACTACCACCTTTAGGCGAATATATCACTTGAGCAACAACTTCCCTATATCTAATATCTTTATGCACATCTCAAAATCTTATGTAAGGTCAACACTTTTGGGCAGAATAACCAAATATAAAGCCAGAGACATTCCCTAATGTACTAGTAGAACAATTTAAAATATTGACTCGAAAGGCCACTTTGGTGACTACATCCTCATCAGCACTTAAAAAGTCCACAAACATAAGGGATACATCTTTACATTATCCTCACATTCTTCATGAGCATATGGTATGTGACAATGTAATATCAATAAATGCAAAAACTCGAATGCACAGTCTCATTATTACACACTAGTGTTGAAGACATTATTTGAAAACTTTATTTGAGACTTTAGTAGAGGAAAAATCTCATTAGAACGACTATCGTGTGTCACCAGACACTGAATCAACTGCCCGAGACATGAGAATCTCATGTATCTCCCTTATGGCAATTTCGTTGCACAAAAATTCACTCAAAATTGACTTTAGAATGTCATAATTTCTTTTTATTAAACACTAAACATGAGACACGAGACACGAAAACTTGAAGTATCTCCCTCAAGTGATGTTTGAAGCATAAAAATTTACTCGAAATCGACTTTAGAACGCCTTAATTCCTTTTTTTGGAGTTAAACTTTAATTTATTACTAATGTAATAAATCCAGAAAAATAGAAAAAATTACTTTATAAATTTCTCAGACCTGAAAACTGACTCAAAACACCCCAAGCACCCTTACAGAAAATATGAAAATATTTGATTTTTTTGTCCGTATGGCTGACATCAACGCTACTGTAATGCTGACGTCAGCGATTGACATCATAGGGGCGTCAGCCTACCGCATCCGCAAACGCATCTGATGCTTTTCGCGTGTCCAGTATTCGCCCTTCGTGCGGACACGTAGGGCTGCCACCCCCTGTGACATCAGCCGTTGACGTCATAGTGATGTCAGCAAACGGTGTACGCGTCTGGTGTGTGTCGCGACACGTAGACGTTCCCACCGACGTTGGCGCGTGTGACACACCAGCCAGACATGCTTCCGATCAGTATTTCTCCACGTGTCTGTTACACACACCTGCCCGTGCCACTATTCACCAACTATGATACGTGTCCTCTTTGAAAAATGATAATTTCGGCCAGTTTTGGGTCTGATTTTTGCAGAAAATACTTGATTTTGAATCCACCGCCATCTTCACGGGAACTAATCACTAATCAAACCTTTCTATAGTTTTCTCAAAACATAAGTTCTCTTAGCGGGTTAGAAAATCCTTATGCTTACTAATGATATGAGCAACTACAGGAGACCTTAACCTTTATATATAGCTTTCATATCGGCCATCACAGGCCCGATATGGCTCTGATACACAGTGGTCGGGATTCATTTTTTACCTGGACTTTGACCTATTGATTTAAATCATTTATTGAGTCATTTTATTATCTTTATCCGGATCAAATTACATAACTTAACTAATAAATTATTCAAAAACTGAAAAATATAATTAAATATTGTCTAACTTTACGAGAAAACTCAATTATATCCAATATGTACTTTCTCTTCCCATTCAGCCTTTGTATTACGCCTACTTGTTCATGCTTGAACAGTGAACCCCATAGCTCTACATGTTCTTCTTTGGCCTGGGTCATGATGCAAATACGATCTTCCTGCACCACCATTGCATTAGTTTTGTACAAGTTGGAAAGCAACTTGGTGCTAGAGATATTTGTTGCGAATAAAAATGAAGAACAGAAGAGAGAAGGAGATAAGGAGAGAATGAGAAAGACAATAGTCCAGAAAGAAGAGAGAAGAACAGAGAACTTTATAGAGAGAGAGAGACATACACAAATTAGCTAATTCATATCCTTCCTTGTGAGAGAAACAGTTACAGTTTTATACTAGTTACAGTTGTGTAACAGCTATAATATTTTTATACGTAACAATTCTTTCTCTTTTAAAAAACCTTGTCCCCGAGGTTATGGAGGTTTATAGAATGGACAAAAAATGAATAATCTTATTTTCTTTCACCACTCATCTTCTTCACAACATCACCAGCAATTGCTCCTTTAGCATCATGGAGGAAGGAGATTAGATTATCAGAATGAGACACAATCGCATTGAAAACTCCAGCAATGTAACCACCTGCAAAGCTCACAATCTGCTCATTTAACAGAACTCAAAAACCAGATGAAACGCTTCTATACTTTGCAGGGTCAATCTGTATGTTACTTTTAACGAAATCAAGAGGAGTAACCGTCATGTGGGTTAGACCACAACTGAGAAGATCACTAGCTGTACAGGCAGTATAGAAAGTCGGAGAGTACATCTCGATCTTACCAGGCTCGCTAGGAGAGGGGATGACTAAAGAACCATCATAGGCGACGTCTTTGTTATTCATGAGAGGGGTGGACTCTACGGCCAAAGACTTTATGTAGTCCTTCTCTTACATGGGTTGCTCGTTTCGATTTGTGAATTCTGAAGTAACTGCAATAGTAGCTCCTACTTTCACTTCTTGTCACTTCAAAAATTGTGTCACCACAGTTTTAAGCTGCAGCAAGTTATTCTCCAATTTTTTTGTTCTGTTTAGAGCTTCTAGAAACATATTTCTCACTTCTGATCTGTACTTCCATCAAGCTTTTCATGTTTTCTTTGATTCCACGTAAAATCGACTTCTCTGATACTATTTGTTGTGAATAAAAATGAAGAACAGAAGAGAGAAGGAGATAAAGAGAGAAGGAGAAAGAGAAGAATAGAGAACTTTAAAGAGAGAGAGAGACACACATATTAGTTAATTCATATCTTTCCTTGTGAGAGAAAAGGTACAGTTTTATACTAGTGAGCAACGGTGCTAGAGATATTCGACTTAGACTGTCCCGTAAATTTTATCATCTAGCCTCATCAAGAACTAATGGGTTTTATCCTTTTCTCACTTTTTCTCTAATTCTGCACACAGGTTGCATTTGCATCACCCATATCGACACACTAATAATTGTTCATAGTTTGCTAGCTCATCCCAAATCAGCTTTAACTCCCGTAATAAACAACTATAGAAGGCCTATCTATTTGCACCATGTAAGATTGGCCTTCAACAGTTAGACTCGAGGATTGTTTTTGATTGAGATGTTCTCTGATGTCTTTCCACAAGCCTTTAACTTTCACCACGAGTAATAGTCGATCTCAAGGTTGATTCTACAGTGTTGAGTACCTAAAAAACCAGCGTGAAATTTAAGGTCTACCAATCTTCCAGTTCATGTAAGTTCTTATTTGGTTGAGTCAATTATATCCTTTCAGCAGAACCTGTGTGATTAGGCTTCCAGGATTGTCATTCAAAGTGAAGAAGTACGGTGAGATAGTTTTCCTTCTGTCCTTGTTCTTCTGCTCGTCACTACTGCCATCCGTGGTGTCAATTTTATCAATGGTTGTTGGTAAGATATGGGTCTAATACTATATAAAATTCTGAGAATGGTTGTTTGTTATTTCTATGATCTTGTTGCCTTACAAATATACATACAAATCTTTCTTTATAAACTAAAAGAAAATCTCAACCTACCTACATTAAAAGATTACATTATACACCAAATACAATAGCTAATTGATTGCTAAAATCAAGCCTAAGACACCCTTTAAGTTTGCTCAGAGTATGTTATGGCCAAATGTTTGCTTAGTAGTAGACTTATGGCCATTAGTGTGGCATGTGACTTATTACAGACATTCATGTTTGGTCAAGAATATATTGTTGTTCGAGTGGTCGTATTCAATATGTAATGTGTTAAATTTTAACTCCCAAAATTAATGTAAATCACGTACATATTAAATGTCCATTTCACTCTTTTGTTTGAATCATTTAATACCTAATTATGCTTTGCAACAGTCAATACTAATATTGGATGGAGTAGAGAACTTGGAGCTATTAAACTATTATAACAACAACATCCATTATGATATAAGTTTCTTTCTATCACACTATCAAATCTTATTACATTTCGATTCCTTTAATAAGTCATGGTCGTGCCATAGACTAAAGCATGAATTTTAATTTATGAAAGAAATGTTCAAAAGTACATAACCTTATTTTTAACTGATAGAAATACTGTTTCTGATTAATTTAGACATGAATCCATTATATGTAATTGATATTTTGTGTAGAAAATTTTGAACATCAACTTACACTTTAAAGGAAAAAATTTTGGTCAGATAACGAATTTTGGGGTTCTAAGCCCATCAGACATCGTGTAGGGCTTAAAGCCTTTCCTGGACACAAAAGGAAGGGTTTGGATATTTCCCTCCAACTAACGGTGTCGTTTCACTTCGATATGAAAGGGAAATTTCACTACTTCCACGTCTCTACTGTACTTGTTTTATGCTACAAAAGCTCGCTAGTTCCACCTAAATCTAAAACCCTAGTTGAGTCACAATTCTGTTTGGTCCTCCAAATCGATGTCTTTGGTCGAGGAATTAGGGCCTACGATGACGGATGACACCTCGTATGGCGTTGGTGAAGAGGACGAAGAGGATTCATGGTCGTCGGACTCGGAAATCGGAGACGCGTTGGATTGGTTGGACGCCCAAGACGACGACGGATCGGTGGAGGGAACAATTTCGCTCAATTCTAGACGCCCAAATGCTCACGGAGGCCTCCATTCGCGCCCTAATTTGTCCTCTTTGCAACCTCTCTCAAATCGCAACCAGAAGTTCTCTAATCATATTCGTGCTTCTCCTTTAGAGGTGTCGCGTATACATATATATACATATTCCATAGATACTTTATGGTTCAGAATTTTAGATCATGTTCATAAGTTTTTTATTTGTGTCGTTTAGGCTACTTTCTCAATGTTAGAAGCTTTTTTTTTAAAAGTGTTATTGTGGTTTGGAGTGCAGATATATTTGTCTATATATATAATTAGATTTTTTATTCCTGATAAAGTGATTTTTATGCAGGAGTGGGAGGGTAGGATGAATGTTAGAATGTCTAATTCGGTGACAACTGCCATTCGTAACAGTGTTCGAGATATGGCCATTGGTAAAATTAGAAACAATGATAAAGCTGATCGTGCTACTGTTGAGCAGGTTAGTATCTCTTGCGGCAATTCTTAAGTTTTGTTTCCCTTCCATAAACTGAAGGATAGAGAAGGCATAATCTTTTTCCTCATTCTTTAGTGTGCAGTGTAGTAGGCTTTTGTAGCTTTTGATGGGCGTATTTATTTGGATTTGTTGTTCTTCAGGCCATTGATCCTAGAACTCGGATGGTTTTGTTCAAAATGCTTAATCGTGGTGTGTTCAATGACATCAATGGCTGCATATCCACTGGAAAGGAGGTATTGAAGCAAATACTTTCCAAAACAACCTTCAGTTTGTGTTCATTTAAATGTCTAATATTCTAAGAATTGCTTTTGTTGACTCTGCAGTTGTGGGATAAATAATTCCTCATTATAATTTTTTCTTTGCATTTTTGTAGGCAAATGTTTATCATGCCACGAAATCAGACGGTCAGGAACTAGCAATCAAAGTGTACAAAACTTCAGTTTTGGTTTTTAAGTAAGTACAGGAGATAAAAACAGCCTGCATGTTCTCGTTAGTAACTTGTCTGCACCTTTAAATTTGTTTTGAGGAAAATTTAGTATGTTAAGTAAATGAGTGTTCTCAATAGTAGTTAAGCTGTTGGTACAGACTCCAACAGCAAGATTGAGCATTGACGAAGTTTCAGAAATCTTCTTATTACTGTACTAAATGTTTTTGGACTGCTGTTTTTGGTAGTAACCTTTCTTCCATTAAATCAGTTTGTGACTTGTTTTTCCTAGGATTTAACTTATTGGTCATGTTCAACTATAGGGATCGAGATCGGTATGTACAAGGTGATTACCGTTTCAGATTTGGCTATTGCAAGCACAATCCAAGAAAAATGGTAAAGACATGGGCTGAAAAAGAAATGAGAAATCTTATGAGGTAAAATAAGCACTTAATTAAAACTGCAATCATGTGTTTTGGTCATCCATCTATTGTGTTCTATGTGTCTATTACATAAATCAGAACTCAATACATTTTGTTGATTTGGTTCTTAATTTTCTTTCATTCTGATTTGTTAAATGCAAATTAGATAGGCTGATCCTGATTTTTTGTGAGATGTAGGCTGAAGGTTGCTGGAATTAGGTGCCCTACACCCCTTCTTTTGAGACTTCATGTGCTGGTCATGGAATTCATAGGTATAGTGCTTTGTCTAGTTTAATTCTGATTGCTTATTTTTGTTTCTTGTTACATGTCATTGTTAACATCATGCAATCATCAAATTAATTTTAAGAATATCAAGGCATGAGGCATGAAGTATTTGAGAGGTGGGGGAATAGAGTGTAGACACAATTGAGATTTTTTGTCCTGCTAATTTGCTGCGATGTCCTGGATTACAGGAAAGGCTGGTTGGGCTGCACCTCGTCTTAAGGATGCTGCTTTATCCCGGGATAAGTTACGTGAAGGTTATTTAGAGGTGTGTCCAGATATTTTGCTTTAATCTCTTGAAATTAAAAATAAAAAAGTAGGCTATATTATCACGATGCTCTCAAAAGCCTAGATGAAGGTGACAAGTAGGACTATCACATAGGTTGATCAGATTGGTTGTTGAGCAGATTGTATTGAAAGAACCAGTGTTCTTTTGTTTCTGTCATTGCATTAACCTTTTGGTGTCTTTTGTTTATTTCATGGCGTTAACCTTATGACATGTCTCTGACAGATGATTATTGCAATGAGAACTTTGTACCAGAAATGCAAATTGGTACATGGAGATCTTAGCGAATATAACATTCTCTATTTTGAGGTGAGTCTTTTACTTATCAAATTGATAACTGTCTTGCTTGTTATCAAAATTCTGCTTATACAGTCATGAAGCCAAAAAATTTTGAAATAGATCAAGCATTGGTTGGAACTGACATGATTTCAAAGGTTGAACTTCTTATGGTTGATGAGTTACTCCTGATAGTGGTTTGTTTATGATAATTATTCTTCTTTCTGGTAGGGTCACTTGTACATAATAGATGTCTCTCAATCAGTTGATCTTGACCACCCACGTGCTCTTGATTTCTTACGCGAAGACTGTGTTCATGTTTCTGTAAGTTCTTTCCTCATGAGTGATTGTTGCTTTCTTGATACTTTTAAGGACAACTGGATTGTTGATGAAATAGACTAAACAAGTTATATGGCATGCAGGATTTCTTCAAGAAAAATGGTGTAGCTGTTATGACAATTCGAGAGCTATTTGACTTTATTGTTGATCCAACTATCACTGATGATTCTGTTGATAGTTATTTGGAAGAGGTTTGATTCCTGGCCTACTTCATTTATTTATCTATTTGTTGGATGCTTATAATAAGACTAATGATAACCTTCTTCAGGTTCAAAAAAGAGTTTCAGAAAGAGACATGACCGTGGAAGATGAGATTGCAGATTCTGTGTTTTTGCAGGTGATCATTTTTTTTATTATTATCCATTTTTCCTTTTTGAAGTTCTGTATATTTTCCCTTGGAGATTAGTTGAAAAGTATATTGCCGAGTTTGAAACTAATAAACTACAACCTCACAAGTGAAACAAACTATCTGACCAAAAACTCAAAATATATGCTAATAAGTGGAGTGTTAGCGAAAGTTTTGTTTCTGATATAGAACCTGATTTAGTTCCTGAGCAATTTAACTTATTGAAAGAGAACAGAATTCATTATTTATTTTCTGTACATGTACTTGTGATTAATTCCTCCGTTGGGATTGGGCATATGTAACGCCAAACCAGTTGTCATATGAAGTTGATATTATCAAGTATACGGATTTTGGAGGAATCTTAATGTAATGAAAATGTTGCTTTCTGTAGGCATACATTCCGAAGACACTTGAACATGTCAAGAATGCTGAGGATGAGGCTTTTAGGTTAAAGGGTGGTGAGGACACTGGAGACATGTACTATAAGACTATTACAGGATTGAAGGCTTTGGCTTTGGCGCACAAGGACAAGCAACAAGAAGCCAGTGGGGACAAGCAGATAGATGTTGCAAACCCCGCAAAAGATTCACCTGTCAGTGTTGATGGCCCTTCTGTCTCTTCCCAGAGTGAATCTGAGTCATCGATACACAGCAATGAAGAGGACTCGAGCGATTCAGGTGGGGATGATTCATCTGAAACTGATAAACCAAATCCAACGGATCGAAAAGCAGCCAGAAAAGAGAATAAAAAGAAAGTGAAAGAAGAGAAGAGGGAAGCTCGGAAGAATAAGGTGCCAAAGGCTGTGAAGAAAAGAAAGAAGAAATTGGCAAAGCCGAAAAAGACCAGATAATGTATCCATGTACCAAGTGCACATGGAATACATGAAGTTGGATGATTAATTTTTGAGAGGAATGCAGGCCCAGTTTAGGAGCTGGTTTCCATGCATGTGAAGTGGGGTTACTCTTTATGTTGATACGAGCACGTAAATGTAAATGTGAGAGGAGGCTTACATGTTACTAATGGTTGAGGCTTATTGTGTCAAGTTGATGCTTTACAAAAGAATAGGAATGCAAGAAAATGATTGTGGCCACGTTCGAAACTCCTCGCTCCAGCATCTTTTACCAAGTTTAACTATTATTTGCAGGTGATTGTTCTGTTCATAAAATAAAACGGATGGCTATCTAATGTTATCTCTTGGTAGAAAGAAAATGACTAGAAAAGCATTATGCAAAAGGTCACTTGACCTAATTGTACTTAAGACCTTTGTGTTTATAAATGTTCAAAAATAATCTTAACATTTGATAAACATTTAAAAAGAACCTTGAGTTAATGGAAAGATAACTCTTTCATTAAATATTTTTACATGAATTTTTTAAATTTTCTTTTTGTAGGACTTTATTGTCACGTAAACATTTTATCGGACACGAGATTCAATAAGATCTGGCTTAATTTGTATTAATCATAAGCTTAATTAACTAAATTAACTAATCTTTTTAACTAAATTCTCTAACATCTTATATAACCCTAATTTCCCAAAATCTCCAATTCATCATTTCTATTATTTGCATGTCTATTTTTAACTTACGTTTTACAAATTTTTATCCTTTTTATGCGTTGCTTCTCTGCACATTGTGGCTTTGCTTGCTTTCGCTGCTGCTTCTTTGCTTCTCTTTCACAATTTTTGCTACTTTTTAAATTACTTCTGTGCACATTGTGGCTCTACTTCTCTGATTGTTATGCATATTAGCGAAAATAGCAATAATAATTTAAATTGGAAAACCTTATATGAGTGCAAGGTGTTGTAAAAAATCACTGCCCTAAGTTGAAAATTCTCCCACGCTGCAGCCCAAGCCGTCCGACTACCGCTTCGACCTCGAAGATGCGTTGCGGGCGGTGGTGGGTCTGCGTGCCCACGTGCCGGAGG
>JANIIA010000007.1:3390425-3416543 GCA_027478495.1 Erythroxylum alaternifolium | reverse complement strand
TGATTATTAATTATTAATAAAATTAATATATTTTATTTTATTATCATATTAATTATTAATAAAATAAAAAACATATAATTTTTAATTAATAAAAATTAATTAGCTTTACATATTTAAAAATTATTATACTTCTATTAAAAGTAATTATATGTAAATTAATACATCAATTAATAACTTTTATTTTGATGCATTTAGCCTCAATATACGACCTCTTGGATATGATTGAACATACTTAGACTAATGGGAAGAGTTAAAAATCAAATTTGCAGGGACAAAGTAAATTGGTTTTTCTTATATTTTTTTAAGTCATATCTTTATAAGTCATTTTACACATAAACCGCTAATACTAAATAGTTAATTTTATCAAACATTTATAACAAACAGCTAATACAATTTACTGGTCAAATCAGCTAATAGAATAAGCTATCAGCTAACAGCTAATACAACCAGCCGATTGCGAAATATGATCTTTGTCTTTTCGCAGAACATGGCAACGGCTAAGTTGAAAAAGAACAAACATTTTCAAGCAATATGAAAAACGAATTATATCACATATATGCAGACAACACAAATTGGGAGTAGACAGCACGCGAATTAGCAAACACAAAGTCGGGACTCGGGACCACTAACAATTGTGATGATAAAGTAACTGTAAAATTTGTAAACACTAGCTACTAAGGGGACGAGGGAGAAGGCAATCTAAACCCCACCACGCACCTTACAGTGTAGAGAAGCAACACGTAAAGAAGCAGAGAAGCAACATGCATTGATAACCAGAGAAGTAACGCACAAAGAAGGAAAGCAACAATGCGCGGAGAAGCAACACGTAAAAAGAAGAAAAATGCGAAAGAGAAGCAGATCAGATGCGGAGAAAGGAAGTAGAGCCCGATATGTAGACAATAGAAGTGATGAATTGGGAATTTTGGAAAATTAGGTTTATGTGAGATGTTAAGGAATTTAATTAACAGGAAAAACAATCACAACCTTTTTATAATTTAAATTACTGATATATTATTATGTTTATACTGATCAATTACACTAATTTTTGTAATTTAATTTTTATAATCAACTTTTATATTTCAAAATTATCTCTTGTTCTTATAATATTGGAATATTACATTACTCTTTTTATTATATATTATCAATGATTAAAAATCTTTTTAAGTTTCGTTTTTAACTTTTAGATTTAATTTATTTTAATATTTTTGTTATTAAAAATTAAACAATTTATTATTTAATAAAATTTTATATACTAAAATAAATAAATATATTTTTATTTAATAATTTTCTTTTTTCATTTAAACTTTAAATTCTTCAATTTCTTGCATTTTTTAGTCATATTTTAAATTTATTAATTTTATTTAATATTTAGTCAATTTTATGATGTTTAATATAAATCGAATCTTTTAAATCTTAAATATTTTTTTTACTGATTTAACTTTCGGTTTAATTTTTAAAACATTATATATTATTAACTTTTCATTACTTATAATTTTTAAATAATATTAAATAAAATTTTAAAAAATTTGTTGTTAAATACTTTCATTAAAAAGTCAATTAATAATGTTTACAAAATAAATTGAAATTAAAAAATTGTATGTAAAGGCTTAAATAATTGAGAATTTTTAAAAATTAACAGTTTTCACTTTTCAATTTTCATGTTTCAGTGACAGTAATCCGAAAATAAACGAAGAAAAGCTCAACGCCACCACCGCCACTTTCCTTGATTGATGAGTCTAAAATTTAGTAAAGCGCAGAGTTGATTCTGGACTTTTGAAGCTGTTATTGAATCCAATAATACCGAAAAGATGAATCAATCAGTAGAAACCTTTGAGCAAGAGCAGAAGAGCAGCGACCAAAACCCTAACCAGGCCCAAGAATGGGAGACCATGGCACGTGCTTGGCTCAGTGCGTTCCCTGAAGCCAAAGCCGTCAACACTAACGAGATCGATTCGTGGATCGATTCCAATTTCGGCTCTTTACCCTCTGGTCTCCAATCCATGCCTCGTTCAGATATCATCGATCGCCTCTTTTCTCTTCAGAATTACATGAGACTGCCTAATCAGGTTCAGCCCCTTACAAACAATTGTTGCATTTGGATAATGTTAGCTCTTCATGATATTTGGTTGATATTTATTTGCTTTTGGTTTACTGGATTTGTTCATCAGCTACTCGAATTTTCCATGGCCTTTTTTTTTTTGGTGGGAATCTAGTGAGAGATTTGAACTTTATGAAATTGTGGGGTTTAAACCCCCAAAATCGCCGACCCTTTCGGGTGGTGCATTGGAATATTTGAGTGCTTTCTGTTTTCATGCCTGCAGTTAACAGAAGCGCACCAGACTGATCAGGCTGACTTGCATCATGCCCGGTTTCAACGCACCGATCAGTGGCTACCAGTTTATCAATGGTTGGAATCTTTGGACAAGGGTGAAGTAGTCAAATCCAAAGATATATCTGATTGGTTAAATGATAATCCAGAAGTTAAAGAGCAGCTCTGTTCCAGGCACTCTCGGTACCATTTGATGCACTACATAAAAAAATGCCATGTAAAGATACTGAAGCGGAGGGAAAAGAAGAAGGTACCAAACATTTGTTTTGTTGTCTGTTTTATGAAGAATATTTAAATATCCAAATATGCAACTGATTGATACAAACTTATTTCTGATACCTAACATCAAAATCTTATTTGTTGAGTGGTTAGATGCTTATAGAGTCGATTCATTATGATACTTTTGAGTTTATTACTAAATCAGTGCACATTCTTTGCTATTCACAATTGGATTAGATCAACTCAATGTCAAGGTCAATGTTTGAATATTTCATGTCTAATCTTTCCGTGATGATAAAATTGTTGATAATATTAAATTGACTGTAATGACTAGTTTGTTGGATTTCTTGGACAAGTGATAAGAGTAACTGTAGATGCTTCATAACGACAAGCAAAGATATGCGGAAAAGAAACTGTTCCATGTGTTGTTACATAGTTGAGAGTGTAATTTGAAAGATTGCTTTCAAATATTAGACTTTCCATTGTAAATTCTAGCTGCAAAAGCTGATACATTCTTGAACAGGGTCTGCAGCAAACTGACAAACCAACTCCTCGGAAAGTCGAAAAGAATGTGGAGGTTAAAGAACCAGCACCAATTAAAAGTACGATTAATTCTTAGATTGTTCTTTTACTTCTTGGGACGGATAAGTTTTTAACATTTTTAGCTTCTTGAAGGCATTGCATAATGCTTCTTCGGAAACAGCATACCAATTCAGAACATGAAAGAATAACTAACATATTGTTTTATGAATGAAATTGGATGCCTCAGATCATATTGCCTCTCAAACAAAGGAATAAATGCTAGCTAAAACTTGCACTTCGGTTGTCTTCTTAAATTTGTGTTGCACCTTGTTTCTTAATTTAAATTGGCGTTTTATGATCCTTTTTTGTGTTTGTTTTCTGCAAATTTTATCGCAGACAATTATCTGAACAATATCCCGAAAGATAGTGAGCTATACTTGACAAAAAGAAAAGAGGCTATTCACAAATTTGAGATGTAAGTTAGTTATCTGTTGCTTCTTATGAAACCATGTCTAGTTTCTTTTATTTCCCTAACCTGTCAATTTTTGTGAAATTGTAGCTTACTGAAAGTAGAGAAGAAGCTTGCCCCCCACTTTTCAAACCGACAGGCTGTGTGAAAAAGTGAAGGAAACTTCGAATAGCAATTTTAGCTTATATGTATGTGAATTAGCATAGGTAGGATATTATATTTTGAGTAGGTAGGAATCCTATTGTAAATATCTGAGGGTGATTCTCTTGAATCTGCCTCAAGTTTTGGATAGTCAAATACCTTTTCGGGTCTCTTAAATGTAACTACGGATTTAATTCTACCAGAACTTCCATTTTTTTAATTTGAGCATGAAAGAAATGATGACATTTAAGCATTCCTCTTCCCTTTTTCCTATATCAGGTAGTACAAGCTCGATCTAATGCCACTTTTCTTTGTAGGAGAAGTAAAACATGATAAGAATTTAAGATGGCCATGTTATCTGAAGGACTGTCAGTTCTAGACGCACACCCATTAGCTGAAATTAATGATAAATATATGAACTTTCTCGTGAATTATGGGATCATTTTAACCTTTAAAAGAAGTTGGGACTATCCTTCCACTTATGTTGCAGTCTGAATATTTTTCTCAATTGCTTAATACGGCAATGTTCAATGGCAACATAATTGCATCTAGAGGAGGAGATCAGTAGTTACAAAAGATTACGATCCATTCAGAAACTCCCCACAATAGATCACTGTTGGATTTCAGAAACAAATAGCAAATGTTACAAGAAGACGACTTTTTTTATTGCTGAAAGTCAAATTAATATTGATCAATCAGCCACATATTTGACCATAACCGTAAGTACCAAAAAGAAATTAAGTGCCTCAAGAATAGCATGATGAAAAGGTCAAGATCCTTATAGCCCATGATCACCTTCATTTCAAGCATGTCTAATACAATTTTAGGTGTTCATCAACAGCTTCACAAGTTAGCCAATCAACACTTCTCTTTAGCTTTGGAGCTGCATTTTCAATAGTTTGATTTTCTGTTTTGCGGTAGGTTAGCTTTACTTGTCCTTCCCTTTACATTTCTCTTGGAAAATAAAACTTTATCTTGAATGACTTTGTTTTGCTATGAAATACTAGATTGATTAGCAACAAGAGCAACAACTAAATATTTTGCTTATGCCGTGCATTGGGTTATGACCTACTTTAATATATACCTTTGTTTACAAAACCATCATAGTTGAGTTTGGTCCTATATTTTTCTTGTGTTCAAGTCTATTCACCAATTCCCATTTCTAGTTCTTTTCAATCATCTTGAACTCTTGATTTGTTGCAACTATTTATTCTCATCTATTGCAACTTCTTTATACTATGTAGGCTCCATTACAACAGCATTACACGTATGATAAATGTTCTTTATAAAAGTCATCATTCTCCTATTGGAAGTCAAGCTCCTTATTATTCTCCTGGTTCTAACTTTCTGACTTAAGGAATTAGATATCCCCACTAATAATCACTTTATTTCTTATTGGTGAATAGATCCTGTTTGAAATTGAGTTGTAGCCTATAAAAGCCCTGATTTTACTTTTTTAAAGAATTGAGGATTGTCAGAGAAAGGCAAATAACCAAATGTTCTCTGATTAAACATCTTGTTTTGTAGCCCTACCATGTTTGCAAAGCTTTTATTGGCAATTATTTAACAAAAAATTAAGTTTTATAAAATAAATCTATCACATTCTTTTCATATCATCAATAAAAGCAATATAATACTTACTTCTATTTAGTAATGTTATTTTTTGAGGTCTTTCCCACATTTATGTGTTCTAATTATAGCACATATGAGAAATTCCTTGTCTTATTCATACAAGCCTTCCATAATAGTGTTCTTCTTTATGAAAAGTAGAACAATATGATGAAAGTGCCCCAAACTCCAGTGTCAAAACACTATATTGCTATCTTTCCTATATGATGCAACAAATTTAAGGAAAAGCTTTTGCCTTCATTTGAACTTTATTTACTTCCTTGATTTTTGCATTATTAATCATGCAATTTTTTTCTCAAATAGTACCTTATAACCTTTTTCAAATAACTAACCAACACTCAAAAGATTTTTGATCAATTTTTGGAACATATAGATATCAAAGATTAATTTCGACCTTCAATTGCTACATTTCCTTTTCCTTCTATTACTAAGGATGGAAATCCAGCTAGGCACCAGTCTGGCCCGCATGACCCAACCCAACCCAACCTAGCCCGAAGTCAATGAGCCATGGGCCGAGCTCGGGCCAAGGCTATCCTAGCCCGACCGACCTTGCCTGATGCCAGATCGAGAGTAACAAATCAAAATGATGTAGTTTTTAAATTTTCTTTTAAAAAATCAATAAATTGGGCTCAGTGGGCCGCCATCATTTCAGTATAAGCTCCATTTCTAATTTTAACTAAGAAGTAACAATTTTGCCAAGATCTTTAGGGTACTTCATCATAAGTTATTGATTTATATAACCATTATCTATAAACTAATCCTGAAAAGTTGTTAGTGGCAAAGCATAATACCATGAATAACTACTCTTCTCGACATCAATGTTAACGTATCCAGTACACAAAGCTCTGGGGAGGGACATAATGTACACAAACTTATTTTTATATTTTTACAAAAAGGCTATTTCTGTGACTTGAACCTGTGACCTTATGGTCACAAAGGAGTCACTGGCAACCTTGGCTTCTCCTTACTTTTATTGAGACTTACATATCTTCTCCACATATCCTAACTGACACACTTGTGATATTTTACATCTACCGCCCACTAACACTTCTTTTGTGGATGATTTTTTCCAATAAGGAAAAATTAAAAAAAAACTCAAGTGGTGTTGTTTTTACTTTTTATAACCTCCATATTTGTGATTGTTATTCTACTTCTTTTTCTTGTTCTTACCACCATTGTTGTTATGTATTTTAGTTTGAAAAGCACCATGCACATGTCTTTCTTGTCTCATAGGCCTCCTTTATTCTTGTACTTGTAATGCATTCAACAAATCTATTAAAACAATGATTGACAGATCCTTTGAATTTTCTAGAGATGAGATTGTAGCCTAGAACCTTTTAGGAATTGTCACTAGAATTTTTTGAACTATTCTGGATTGAGAATCAGTATTGTTGAGAATTAATTCAAAATTGTAAAGATAGAATAGAAAAGATAAGATTTATTATCTGTTAGAAGATAAAATTTTATCTGGTAAGATAAAGTTGTTATCTGTTGAGATTTAAACTTCATTGTAAAAGCCTATATAAAGGAATTAGTTTCAGAATAAAACGTAGCAATAGTAAAGATTGTTGTTTATTCTTCTTCTTCTCTCCCCTCTTTCCCAACAAAGTGGTATAAGAGCTCTCAAAGATCTTGAGGGACCTATGAATGATTAATGCTTTATAAGCTCAAAAGCAAAGAAGAGCAATGAGAAACCAAGAAAGTGAGAAGATGGTAGAGGGAGCCTATCTAGCAAAGCTTCTGTCATCAAAGAAGAAATGAAACATTCCTCAATGTGGCCATTGTGAGAAGTTTGGTCATAAAGAAAAAGATCGTTGGCATAAAGGGAAATCCCAATGCTTTAGGTGTAAACGATTTGGACATTTAAAAAAGTATTGCAAGTTTAACAATAAAAAACAAGCAAATACAGTGCATGTGATTGAAGAAGACAACCTCTTCTAGTTGGTGAGAAGTGCACTAAGACGCATCATTAAAAGAAAGCTCTGTTGAAAAGAATAGAGAGAAGTGCTCTATTGAGAAGATTGGAGACAAGTGCACTAAAGAAAAGAATTGTGGAGAAATATGCTCCATGCCTGTGAACTTTTTTTTTTACAATTTTGAATTAAAGGGAAATGTTAGGAATTAATTCAAAATTATAGAGTTAAGATAGAGTAGTAAAAAAAAAAAGATTATCGTGAAGTAGTAAAGATAAGATTTATTATGTATTAAAAGATAAGATTTTATCCGGTAAGATAAAGTTGTTATCTGTTAGAATTTAAACTTTGTAAAAGCCTATATAAAGGCATCATTTTCAAAATAAAACATAGCAACAGTAAAGATTGTTGTTCATTATTCTTCTTCTCTCCCCTCTTTCCCAACAAGTATCAATAAGTCTTACTTTGTTAATAATGTCAAGAAGTTTGTCATAGTAGTCTTTGATTATTTTCTAATTCGATAACCCTTTGCATCTCATATTCCTAAATCAAATTTAGCACTTGCATTCCTTTAAACCTTTCACTTCTTTCATACTCTTGCTTATAGGTGCAATTGCAATGAATGGAACCTTTAAATCCATGTTGTGTTTGTGTAGAATAGGTGACGTGTGTTTAAGTGGTTATGTTTTGTTTCCCTCAATCTTAAAACTTCATTAATATAATGTTAAATACAAAATGTTGGATTTTGCAAACAAAGACAAATGTAATAAGAACAAGAACAAAAGAAATTCATTGCTAAAAGTCAGATTAATATGGTAGCAAATGAAGAAGTGCCCAAACACAGTAGCATGTGTCATGATTCAGCCAATCAACAATAATCCGAAAGGGTACAATTACGACGGCAAAACTGTTATCCGATTGGATTAGGTGCTGCACCGTTCATTCCAATCAATTGAAGGCCGTCACGACATTTTCTCCTTTCTTCAGGGGCTGGTCCTGTTATAATTTGTTCGTCCTACAAAATGGCTTCCATTTTGAGGCCAAGTGGACAGGAGAGAAAACACTTCTATCAACTCAAACTCCTGGCCTTGTGCACCAATAAGATATCTGAAGTGGTAAAAAACAGAGAGCAAAAGACAAGAAGTGCATACTTTGTTTTCCGCTTACAATGAATCTTGAAAGCTAAAATAAAACAAACAGGATCCAACATCGTTTTCTCCAAATGAAAGTTCGATACTTTTCTCCGGCAGCACTACTAATGACGTTTAGTTTACAGTCACTGTTTGTCTGTAAATGAATCTTGAAAGCTAAAATGAAACTAACCGGATCCAACATCGTTTTCTCCAAATGAAAGTTCGATGCTTTTCTCCGGCAGCACTACTAATGACGTTTACTTTACATCCACTGTTTGTCTGTAACTGTTACCGTCGAAGGACATAACAGGGGAAACAGGGACGGCCCTTTTCTTCACCACGTCTCTTTGTATATAATTGTGTAGAACAGCAGTTGGTGATCCATCAGTTTAGAGATGGCTGGCTTACCCTTTTCAGGAAACGCATTAATCTTGATAATTGTGTCTTTGTTGATGGTATATTCCCCTGCTAAAGCTCAAGACAACAATCAACTTCATGATATCCAGCCATTATCAAAGATTTCCATCCATAATGCCATTTATGCTGTTCATGAAAATGCTTCTATAAAAGCAAGTACTCAGCTTCTTGGCTCCAAGGTTTGCCTTCTTTACCAATTACCATACTTTTACAGAATCTTCCAAAGTTGAGGACTTTAAACAGGAAAATTTGGATTGGACCTATCTGCTCATGGGGTTTAAAAGGATGTTTTAATATAACTCTATTTTGCTGTTGATGCAGGGGGAAGATGCTGAATGGGTTACCGTAGAGCTTGAATCAGCTGAGCCTTCTCAAGATGACTGGGTTGCAGTTTTTTCTCCTGCAAATTTCAAGTAACTTCTTTTCATCCCTTTAAATTTACCGATCACCTGTGACTGCAAGAAGAGACGTTTGAAAATTAAAAGTTGGTTAAATAAACTTCACCCAACTAAGGCTCATGGAAGGATGACTCTATAATTTGGTTTCTTCAACATTTCCCTTCATGAAGGACCTTACAGGTTTATACTGTACTCTTAACATGGCAGCTCATCAAACTGTTACCATAATGGCCAACCAAGGGTACAAGTTCCTTTCATATGCTCGGCTCCAATAAAGGTAGTTAATACTAGAATATACAAATTTCCCATTTCCAGTCTTGTTAGATGCTTGACGGCTTGGAACTTACCATTTCTGATTTTACCTGCAGTACAAGTTTGCCAATGAATCCAACTCTAACTACACAGAGACTGGTAGAGGATCTTTAAGTTTTCGACTGATCAATCAGAGAGCAGATTTCTCATTTACATTGTTCTCAGGCGGGTTGTCCAATGTATGCCGCTGTCCTCCTCATTTAGCTCCGTTAAAACCTTTCACGTTAGGCGATTTAATTCCTACATCTGGTTCATACTTTATTGCTCCCTAGTACATACCTTAGGTAGTTAATCTCTATGGAATGGCAATCTGAATGCACGCTAACTAGTTTGGTTCCTTAATGTAGCCGAAATTGGTGGCAGTCTCAAACGTTGTCAGTTTTGCAAATCCTAAGGCACCACTTTATCCACGCCTTGCTCAGGGCAAGTCTTGGAATGAAGTAAGTCCCTTCCTTGCTGACTACAAGCTTCATCTTATCATTCTTTACTTCTCTTAAATCGAATAACATTGTTTGCACGCTGTCTTTCATCAATTGAATCTTTACCTTCCTGATATAACTTCAAGAAAAGGATTAAACGAAGAAGGTTAAATCATGTACAAAAGCTGCCAGAGAATTACTAGTAGACAAGGATCTAAAGCACCGGATGATTTTCTGCAAATTTTCAGCTTTAAAATTGTGTAAAAACCGCTCAGGATAAAAGATAATTGCTCCTAGCGAGATATATAATACCAAATACGTGTTGACGTTACAGATGACAATAACATGGACTAGTGGCTATAACATCATTGAAGCTGTTCCTTTTGTTGAATGGGGCATGAAGGGAGGAATTCAGACACAATCACCGGCAGGAACATTGACATTTGACAGAAATAGCATGTGTGGTATGAATCTCTACATCCTCTTCAAACATGAAAGTGGAATATTGTAATCATCTATTTCCTTGATCATTCAAGGAACTTAATCGGAGTTGCAGCGTTAGCACAAGTTTTACAGTAGAAACTAAAGAGAATGAAGGGTTAAGATTAAGAGCATGTTCAGATACACGTTACATTTGACTTAAACTGGAACGGACTTTATTAGATTTTGATGCTCAAAGTGATGTTGGTGATAAAGTTGTAAATGGACAGGTGCACCTGCTAGAACTGTTGGCTGGCGTGATCCTGGTTTCATACATACAAGTTTCCTAAAGGACTTGTGGCCAAACTTGGTGTAAGCTCCCTAAGATCAAGTTTGTGGTATTACAACTAAAAGGTTTCGTTGGAAGTTCTTGAAGATTGCTTTTCTGGAATTTTGCAGCTACACTTACAGGATGGGTCATAGGCTAGTTAATGGTTCCTACATCAGGAGCAAGGAGTATTCCTTCAGATCATCTCCATATCCAGGACAGGACTCGTTACAGCGTATTGTGATCTTTGGCGACATGGGAAAGGTATAAACTTTAGAACAGAATTCTGGCAGTAGCTGCCATATTAATGGTCTTTTCTTTCCTCTGGATCAACTGTATAGTGTTTGATTTCACCACGTTGACTACTGTGTTCAAGTCCATCATGCATGGAAGGAACTTACTTGTTATTGCTACCTGTTTCAGGCAGAGAGGGATGGATCCAATGAATACAGCAACTACCAGCCAGGCTCATTGAACACTACGGATCAACTCATCAAGGATATAAGTAACATTGACATAATTTTCCATATAGGAGATATTACATACGCCAATGGCTACATCTCACAGTGGGATCAGTTCACATCAATGGTGGAGCCGATTTCATCCACCGTGCCTTACATGATTGCTAGGTTTGGATGCTCATCTTCATAATTTGTCAATGTCCACGTTCTTCTAAAACTTCAATAAATTTCATTGACAGCGGAAACCATGAGAGGGACTGGCCTGGAACAGGATCCTTCTATGACACCAACGATTCAGGCGGTGAATGTGGAGTGCTAGCTGAAACTATGTTTTATGTCCCAGCTGAAAACAGGGCTAAGTTTTGGTTAGTGATGAACATATCCTTCTGTATGTTATCATCAGTAACTAAATTGGTGGTTGCCAATGTGTAACTATCCGTCTGCTGTAGGTATTCAACGGATTATGGCATGTTTCACTTCTGTATAGCTGATACTGAACACGACTGGAGAGAAGGCTCTGAACAGTACAGGTTCATTGAGAAGTGTCTTTCTTCTGCAGACAGGCAAAAGCAGCCATGGTTGATCTTTGCAGCTCATCGGGTCCTTGGGTACTCCTCATCCGAATTTTATGGTCAGCAAGGCTCGTTTGAAGAGCCAATGGGAAGGGATAGCATGCAGAAGTTGTGGCAGAAGTACAAGGTTGATATTGCATTTTATGGCCATGTCCATAACTATGAAAGGACATGCCCCATGTACCAGGTATAACTATAAGCAAGAATGCTGAATTCAATTTGAGAAAAGATTAGATGTTTTTACTTGATTAATGATGCTCAGATACAAGTAAATGCAAATTTTTAGATAGATGGGCGAGTTCTGATCATAAATCTACAACCTTCTTGCTTAGATTTCTTGTAGTTTCAGATTGATTTCTACTTAATTCCTGCGTTCACTGTGGTTTATGCAGAGCCAATGTGTGAATGCAGAGAAGTCTCATTACTCAGGAACTGTGAACGGGACAATCCACGTAGTGGTTGGCGGTGGAGGAAGCCATTTATCGAAGTTCAGTCAGTTGCAGACATCATGGAGTCTTTACAGAGACTTCGACTTTGGGTTTGTGAAGCTGACAGCTTTTAACCACTCCTCACTTCTCTTTGAGTACAAGAAGAGCAGTGATGGACAAGTTTACGACTCCTTCACCATCTCAAGGGAATACAGAGACGTCTTGGCCTGTGTACATGATGGTTGTGAGCCAACAACATTAGCTGTATAAATATACTCAAAAAAGTCCATTTCTTTTTGGAGCAGCTCTGGTAATCGTCAATCTATAATCGTTGATCATATGGGATACCTTCTGTTTTAACGACACACTCTGACACATTAAGAACAGACTTTTTCTTCCACAATAGTTGGAAGTATAAAAAGACAGGAATTCACAAAAAATAACGATGATCTGGTTCTTCTTTTTTTTTTTTGGATGATATCTCATGAACAGTCAGGTAAAGATAGTAGTAAGCATGACATAGAAGAAAGTTCTAAGGAAAAGACTTTAATGTAGCTACTAAAAGATTTGAATGTAAGGTGTTGTGTCCATACATAAAGTATCAAATCCTCCATAGGCAGAAAGAAACCCTTCGTATATGCATCTTCTTCTTTTAAGGTGAAGAATAACATTTACCCATTTTCTTTTCCTAAAGTATCTTTTTTCAAAAATATTTTGATATATCAAGATAGATTTTAAAACTCAAACCAATTTTTCTCTTAACTATGCACGCAATAAAATCATTATTGTTTAAATCTTTAAACTAGAAATGACCACTATAAAGTTACAAGAAAGATTACAATAATTTATTATACATAAAAAAAACTTTAATACTCAATGTTATGAATACAGTAGCAGCACTGTACCGGTACCAGTAAATACTAAGTACTGTTCGGCTAATTTTTTAAATTTATGAAATAGTCCTTGAATTTTTTAAAAATTGCAAAACAATCCATTAGTATATTTTATTTTATACTTTATAATTTTACGTCAACCATGTTTCAAAAAATCTTAATAATAAAAATTTAAAATAACAACAATTTATTTATTTTTATTAACATTAATTTTCAAATATTTATATGACCACTAATTGAAGTCGTTACCTTCATACAAATGTATAATAATTTGACAATTATTATTACAAAGATTCTATTAATTTTTTGCTTAATTATTTGTATTCAAATGTTGTGTATAATATGAATGATGGGATCTAGTTATTATCGTAAATTTTAATTTAGATCAAGGAGATAAAATTTTTATGTAAGTTATATATTAAAGTTAACAACAACAATATTAAATTGAAAATTGATAAGTTCATATTCTAATGGTAGTCACTAATTATGTACTCTAGTGTAATCTTTTTGTTGTTTTACAATAACATAGTGAAATTTTAAAAATAATGTACTTATATGAGTTATTAATTTTTTAAAAATTTAAAATTTACTCGACACCACATAAAAGTCATTACACATAATTATATAAGAATATTATGAAACTTAATTGATTTACTAATGGTCTTTATTTTTAAATATATTTAATTAACAATAATTTTATGAGTCATAATTTTGTGTTAGTAAATTAATATAATAAATATATGATTAACAATTATAATTAAAAAGCACCATATTTAATATAAATAAATAAATTTGATTATACAAAGGAAGGGAGGAAGAAACACTTGGGGGTTTTTTTTAATTTTGTCAAAAGTTTTGAATTTTTGCAAAAAAGTTCCTATATTTTTTTAAACTTACGGTATAAGCAATATGATCGATATCAACGGCCGGTATTCAAGAATGTTGTACTGTTCTTTAATTGGTATCAGTCGATATGGTATGAAATTGAAAACACTGGTAATGCTTCTTTTTTTTCTGGTCTACTAAACTTGAATTACATTATAACTCTTTTAAATTGTATATTTGCTCCACTTTACACATTTTGACTCATTTTATTCATCATTTGATTGTTTAATTAATTTAATTGGCTCATTTACTCATTTTATTTTTTATTGAATTTGATCTTTTCATATATTGCATGCTTATACTATAACAAAACTAATAATATCACTAAAATTAAATTTATTAATAATATTATATTTTATAATTATTAAAATTATAAGTTAAAAGCTCTCTTAATCCCAAAATGAAAACAATATGTCATGTTCATAAAAAATTGTAATTGAATGAAAGATGAAAAAGAAGTGAATGAGCATGTTTATATGGCATTTTATATTAAATAGGTGCCAATTGTTATACTTAATTATAGAAATTATTAGTTGGAATATTCATTTTCTTTTTGAAAATGATATCATTATTTTTTTATCATGTTCTCATTAAATTGCACATATGACCTTTTATTTTATTGATTTAATAGTTTCTTTAAGGTAAAAGAGTTAAAAGAAATTAATGAAATTCATTCTCATCTTGTGAGAGTCATAAGTCATCAATTATATACAGTCTTCTCTTTATATTTTACAAAGGGGTTATTTTCGTAATTCGAATTTGTAACCTTCTAGTCACAATTCTCCCGGGGCTTGTCCTCAACCAAAGAAAGATATAGGTAAATAGTTAATCACATATTTTATAAATAAAGGCCTTCTTTATATATAACTTATCAATTTTTTTTTTACAAATTAAAAGGCTTTAACTTTTTGATCATATCTGCAACATCAAAAAAATAAACCTTCTAAGATTTTCGCGGCTGCCTTCCTAGTCAGAAGCAATGGATTGAAACAATCAACTTTCTTCTTTATCCTATGCCAAAGGATGGCTTGATTGGTTTATTTTATAGTCAAATCATTAACTTCATAGGATCATCAATATAATTTGAAATTTGAACATAAATGGCAAATCACGATAAAGTTGTAATCTTGAATTCTCAACAACCTATTATACCTATGTATGCTTCAAAATTCTAACGAACAAAGATCTGTCATTCGATATTATAAACCCATGAACAAATTACTTTAGTTGTCTCACTTATATATAAACTATGGAAACCATGCTGGAGAAGGGCTAAAGTCGATTTCGGTTGTCTCTGTGTTTTGAAAGAGCACAAGCACGAAAATGGAGTAAAGATGGATTGGAACAAATTGAGTAACTTTATATAATGATATTACGCGTAAAGTTCTAATCTTTGTTGGTCCGAACATTCCATCTCTTATACCCAAGTATTAGCTAGTGGCAGTTTCAAGAACCAACAAAGTTAACCAACCAAGTTGTGCTGCTGGTCAAAAATACTATACTGGTCCTCGTATTGATGTGGATGTTTAAATTTGAACAAACCTTCATCTACAAGTTCACGATAACAATGTTCGTATTGACGTGGATGTTTATATTTGAACAAACCTTCATCATCTACAAGTTCACGATACCGTTGGAATCTTGCAGTTCTCAACAACCTATATAATGCACAATGCCACGGTCAAAGATTCGTCTCCGATTTTCCAAACCCATTAACAAATATCTTCGAGTTGTCTTTATACAACGGGTTGTAGAGAGAGAGGGGGGGTTCAGATTTTCCAAACCCATTAACAAGTATCTTCGAGTTGCCTTTATAAACCGGGTAGTAGAAAGAGAGGAGGATTCAAGTCGCTTTCGCTTGTGGCTGTGTGTTTTGAGAGAACACACAATCACAAGTGTTTCTTAGTTCCTCTTCTCTTTTACGATCCTTCCACGCCTTTTCTTCGTGTTAAAGGTCAATAAAACAAGAGCCGTAAGAAATCTTACAGGAATCTGAGCCAGCAAGAGCCTTGTTTCGAGCTCTGAAATTCCAAACTCGTCCCGTTTGAATATCTTTTAGAGCTGCTGAAAATGGAGGAGAGTTTGAGGTGGTTACATGCTTTGATGATTGTGTGTTTGGTGTGCTCTTCGAGATTGAGCTACGTTTGGGCTCACGGGGATGGACTCGTTGATCAGCCTTTGTCCAAGATCGGAGTTCACAACATTGTTGTCGAGCTTGACGACTCCGTTTCTGTCAATGCATATCCTCCCACACTCGGCTTGGAGGTAAGTTCAACTTTTCTATTTTGGGTTTCACAATGTTAGCTTTTTTTGAATAGATGTTTGTTATTAGGGTAGTTATTTTGCCGTTGGCATATGAAAGGTTGCGTCTTTCCTGAATCAGAATTTGCAAAAACGTTGAATCAGTACCAATCTCATTTTCCTGTAAAAGAAAAAAAACAAGAGCTCGTCTTGATTTGTTAGCAAAGTAGTAATTGGCAACCTAAGCTGTAATGGGCATTTTAAGCTTATTATGACTTTGTTATACTTATTTTGGAATTAATGAAGTGTGCTCTCATTCGTATGCTTCCAGGGTCAAGATACGGAATGGGTTACGGTGAATATTGAGCACCCTAATCCTGATAAAAACGATTGGGTCGGGGTCTTTTCTCCTGCAAAATTCGAGTAATGCCTTATCTGTGTTCCACCAAAAATTTATGCCCCTTGTTGTTTTTTGTATTCCTAATGATGTCTTTAGAAGTCTGGTGTTACTAATTATCATCAAGATTTACCATTTATGTGGCCATTGATGAGCTGTTAAGTTGAAGAAACTTCTCAGATCTTGTGTGTGCTAAATGGGACTTCTCTTTTCCAATATTGCAGTGGCTCCACTTGTTGGCCTAGTGGTGATCCAAAAAAACAAAGTCCCTACGTTTGCACTGCTCCAATAAAGGTACTCGAAATGTGTTTATAAGTACAAGGTTAATCATAGCATCTTTGCTGATAAGCTTCTAACTTCTGTGCCAAATTGTATCTCTATTCCAGTACAAGTTTGCAACTGATTCCAATTCAGGATACAGGAAGACAGGCAAAAGTTGTTTGAAGTTTCAGTTAATAAATCAGCGGGCAGATTTTGCATTTGCTTTATTTTCAGGCGGGATTTGGAATGTGAGTTTTCAACTCTTTTTTCCCTCTGGAATTTACTTTCAGAGTTACCACATTTTCATAGTTAGTAGCATTTACTGCTTTAGAGCTTTTGTAATGCATGTGTATGATTTCGTGATTTATCTTCTCCTTCACAAAGTAACTTAATTGACTATGATGGTGTTAAAGCAGTTACTTCATTTTCATTTTATTGCAGCCAAAATTGGTGGCAATTTCGAATAAGATATCATTTTCTAATCCGAAAGCACCTTTGTACCCACGCCTTGCTCAAGGAAAGTCTTGGGATGAAGTAAGTTGGATTTCTATTGATGATTTGTTAGAATTACTCTCCATAATCATATAAAGCTTCACTGAAAATCCTGTGATGAAGAATGAAGTAGGGGGAAGTTTTATTAACCTAGAAACATAATGGTGATGTTACTTTATTGCATTTTTATATGACTTTTGGGATCTATTTGGTTTTCACTGATGCCAACTGTGCCGTGTAATTTAACTTTCCATTTTATGTGTTGCACAGATGACTGTAACCTGGACTAGCGGTTACAACATAGATGAAGCTGTTCCATTTGTTGAATGGGCTCGGGATGGAGAACCTTCAAAGCAGTCTCCTGCTGGAACATTGACCTTTGATAAGAACAGCATGTGTGGTACTACTATCAACTTGCAGTGCTTTATCTTATTAACCCCAAGTGGTCGAGACCAAGTTTAACTGTTTGTTGAAGCAAAGAAAGTTACTTATGCACTTTTGAAGTGCTCTTACTTCAATTTGATTCATACCATTGTGCAAATCAATGTTTTCAACCTTGTGCTTAATTTTGAATTTCCATCAGGGAACATTTTGTGGACTGCACCTTCGGTCCCAAATTGCATCCAGGGGGCGTTTCTTTGGTCCCTACCTTAGTGTTTGCAAACACATATTGTATCCTTTGAAAGCAGTATCTTTTTTGCTGCCTTAATGTAGGCAGATTGATTTCTTTTCCTCCTTAGATTTCATCACAGGATTATCTCTAAAATCTCTAGAATGCTTTTGTTGTTGATGAGAGAGAATTATAATTCTTAGTTGCTTAACAATTAGTGCATCTCATCATGCATGCTGCTAAGACTCTAGACTGTATTAAGTCTGCTTGCTTCTATGATTTGCAGGTGGACCTGCACGAAGTGTTGGCTGGCGTGATCCTGGATTCATACACACAAGTTTTCTGAAGAATCTCTGGCCAAATACTGTGTAGGCGTCTCTAATAACCATCTTCCTCAAAGACAGTAACTTCCACAGTAAATAAATTTGTGATTGGTCCTTTCAGGTACACCTATCGGGTTGCTCACCGTTTGTGTGATAATGAAATTGTTTGGGGGAAGAATTACACGTTCAAGTCATCCCCCTTCCCTGGACAAGACTCATTGCAGCGAGTCATAATATTTGGTGACATGGGGAAGGTAGTCTTGGAATTCTAAGATGCTTGTTCCATTGATAGTGAGGAATACTTGTTCATTCACCTTTTTATTTTTGGTGCCTCTTGATATGGTGCTATTGCTACATGTTCCCTGTTTTCTTTTAGCATTAAATCTGGTACCAGAGCTGGTTTTACTTTAAAAATTCTGGTACATGATTGCCGCAAATGTCATATTTTTGTGATGAGCTATAATTTCAACCTTACAAAATGGTGGTGGTTGAGATAACTCCTGCCAAATGGATAGTATTAAGTCCTATCCAACTGCTCATCAGACGAATGATTCACCTTTTAAACCTTATATTTCAGGCAGAGCGTGATGGTTCGAATGAGTACAGTAATTATCAGCCTGGTTCGCTGAACACCACAGACCAACTCATCAAGGATCTCAGAAACTATGACATAGTATTCCATATAGGAGACATAACCTATTCAAACGGATACCTTTCTCAGTGGGATCAATTCACAGCACAAGTGGAGCCCATCGCAGCAACTGTGCCCTACATGATTGCAAGGTGCATATGGTCTTTCACGGGCCCTTGCTATTTGCTATGGAAAGGCAATTGGTATTCCCTTTATTATAGCTATAGTTGAAGCCCCTTCATTCTTTTGCAGTGGTAACCATGAGCGAGACTGGCCTAATTCAGGATCCTTCTACGATGGAGAAGATTCAGGCGGAGAATGTGGTGTGCCAGCAGAGACTATGTTCTTTGTTCCTGCAGAGAACAGAGCTAAGTTTTGGTGGGTTAATTGATGATGACTATCTATGCTTAAAGGTCTTTAAGAAGCATTGCTGCACTTACACTTAATGTGTCAGTAAAGTTTGTATATATCATTATTTATGGCTAGACTCTGTATAAACCTCTCCTGGATTTAAATTCAGTACATGAACATGCAGGTACAAAACTGATTATGGCATGTTCCGCTTTTGCATAGCTGACTCTGAGCATGACTGGAGAGAGGGTACAGAACAATACAAGTTTATTGAGGAATGTCTATCTACTGTAGATAGGCGAAAGCAGCCCTGGTTGATCTTTTCAGCTCACCGTCCTCTTGGTTATTCATCAAATCAGTGGTATGGTGAAGAGGGTTCATTTGAAGAGCCCATGGGGAGAGAGAGCTTGCAGAACCTTTGGCAGAAGTACAGGGTAGATATTGCATTTTATGGACATGTGCACAACTATGAAAGGACGTGTCCTGTTTATCAGGTATGCTGTATAACCATAAATTTTCTTGTCAGCAAAGGATACACAGTTTATCATATGGAACTGCACAGAATATATATATATATATATGTATGTAAGTATGTATGCTTGGAGAGACATGCTTCTATCATATTCTTATAGCCCGGCTATGACATTCCAGCTGCAGCACAAACCATCAATCGCAAACAGAGGTTTCACAATACATAATTCCATACTTCATGTGTTCAGAATTTGAGATAATCCAATCTGCGCAAAACCTTACTTCTGTGTGGTCATGAATAGCATCAACTTTTTGGATCATGCATATTTTATCACCGTTCAAACATTCTCAGCTGATTTTAAGGACTTATATCATACATATTTGGAGAGTACATGCTGAGAATCATCAATCTGTTGAAATCTTTAGTTAGTTTAGACAAAAAGTTTATTATTTCATGTTTATACTACTGATAATTCTGCTGTTTCTATTGGTAATGAGCAGAGCAAATGTGTGAATGGAGAGAAGCATAATTACAGAGGCGTGCTAGGAGCAACAATTCATGTTGTGGTGGGTGGAGCAGGGGCTCACTTATCACCCTTCAGTAAAGTGATTCCCAGATGGAGCATTTACAGGGACTATGACTGGGGCTTCGTCAAGTTAACAGCTTTTAACCACTCTTCCCTGCTCTTGGAATATAAAAAAAGCAGTGATGGGAAGGTGTATGATGCCTTCACCATTACTAGGGACTACAGAGACATTCTGGCCTGTGTTAAAGATGGTTGTCCAGCTACCACTTCTGCTTCTTGATTCACATCCTAGGAATAATCATTCATCTTTTTGGCCCTTTTTATATATTAAGTTTAATGTGATGATAATAAGCTTAAAATCGTTTCTCCATAATTATTCACTCCTATGCTGCCTCCCGTCACATACACTTTTAAGGGTTTAGGATGCTTACCAATGTGGAGTTGAGTTCAAATCCCCAAAAAATCCAAAGAAACAGAAAGGGATGCTCCCTGTGAGCAATATTCTCCTCCTTGATGGGGTAAAGCTGGTGAGATATTTTTATGCTCTGGCCTTAATATTTATTCATGATAAACCTTGAAATGTGTTCCGATATGGAAAACAGAAATGATTTCTCACAACAGAAATGAATGATGAGTCTTCTGAAGAATCAAACACGACCAGCTTCATGTAAAAATTGATGATCACCCTTCATCAATAGCAGAATCATCCAATGATGTGGACATTTGGTTTTTGATCATCTGACAAGCAAATGCAGCCTCGTTGGACCATGGAAATGTGTATGATCGAACACGTGCTGTTGTCTTGGAACTTGGCCTTTACTCCTATGTCAATACTCACATACGGACTGCAATTCTCATCCTCCCAGACTAACGTTAATGGTTTATTTTCTGTTTGATAAAGTGCATGCCTGAAAAATAATTGAAAACAGTATCAGTGGAAGCTCCAGATGTTGGATGGGAAACGTACTAGGGTAATGTATGAGTTTGAAAACACGGAGGATGACAATAAAGTGCCGAATTTCAGTGAATCATTACCATAAGAAATTTACAAAGCATGACAAGAACAAAATATGGACTGGAACATCCCAGCATACCGTGACAAACTGTTCATACTTGATGTCGAAAATCAAACTGCTGTTAATGGTAAGATCAGTTCTGCAAACAATCGTCTTAAACAACTCTCAAAAGTTCTAAATTTAGCAGGGGAACCAAGGTCATACAATCTCTACAGGTTCATAAGTTGAAGATTTCAACATCGTAAATCAAATGTAAGATCATTTTTCCCAGGCGAGTACAGGACCAAAAGCCTAACTGTTGGCATCATCAACTGGGCCCAGAGTAGGTCAAACGGCCACTTGTGAGAACAACATAGGTGCTTACCCTCCAGAAAAAAACAGTAACGGCAAAACAGCTCATATCAAACACCACATAAAGTAGTTTCGTGCTCCACTGACTGCTGAGCGGTTTGAAGAAACGACGAAGCAGCGAGCACCGGCAATCAGGAACGTGGATCATCCACTCCTGTAGCATCAGCTGACATATTTGAAAGAATTAATGAGGATCTACGTGATTTAAGGTATAGACACGTTCAGTAAAAATTGCAACTTCAAAACTTCTAATTTGCAATAGAAAAATGTGTTAAAAGTTGTTTGAATGCCAAGTCTGAGTGGAAATCAATGAAGTTAATGATTCGTAGGATTCAAAGAATCACAACAAAAAGATCTCGACATCAATAAACACAAGATCAAAGAGGTTATAAAAAGAGCCAAAGGGAGAGAAGAAGATCATAATAAGCTTCATATGCATTTTTTAGCTTTCCACAAAGTTTTCTTTTCCTCTCTTTAGTAAACATCAGAGTAGCTTTTCTTCATCAAAAGTTAGCAATAGTCATGACCATTGTTGGCTAATCTTCTTTATCTTAATTGAAGGAAGTGGAAGCCTTTGAAACTTTGTAGATTGAGAGATAATTGGGTCTTATTGTTAAGTATTTCATTTATTCGTATATTGAGTTGTATTACCGATTAGGCTGACCATGCTTTATGAGGTAAAATATTGGTCAATCAAACTGGAGCATAGTTATAAGCTAATGGTGACGAAAATGATGATGTTTATAGATGTTAATGGGTCGGGCCGAGCCCGGGCCGACTCAAAAATGGCGGGCCATGGGTCGGCCCGTGGGCCGACCAGTGGGCTGGGTCAAACCCGGCTTGTCTATATTTTTTAATATTAAAAAACACAAAACGGCGTCGTTTTGTCGGCCCGCGGCCCGCGGCCCGCGGCCCAGCCCGAGCGGACCATGGTCGACCCGTAGCCCACCCATGATCCTCCAAACTCGGGCCAAAAACGGGTCGGGCTGGGTCGAAATTGACATCCCTAATGATGTTATATTAGATGTACGATCTTACTAGAAGAGATAAGCTCAGAAATGTAATAGTAAGGGATAAATTAAAAGTGACTAATATTGTTGGAAAATTAAGAAAAACAAGACTTTAGTGATTTGCGGGGAGGTTACCAAGAATGATACGACATTGTTGGAACTTACCGAAGACATGACTCGGAATAGAATATTTTGGTGTACTAGGATACACATGAAGAATCTCTCATAAAAAGTCTTCGTCATTCTCGTAAGTCTTTTAACATTTTCCTTTTGTATTTGAACTAAATTTTTAAATGTGTAGTACTTACTTAGAGATTTAGTCTAAGCTTTTTCCAACATAGTCTTATTATTGTTGTTGCTGCTGTTGTTGTTGTTGTTGTTGTTGTTGTTATTATTATTTGTTACTTATTTCATATTTTATTTATTAAATATTTATTTTAATTTTTTTATGGGGGTCATTCGAAAATATCCTCTCTACTAGTTAGGGTAAGGCTACATACTACATGATTCTCCACACCTGACGTATCAGCAAAATTTTTACTAGATTATTGTTGTTGTTATTGTTGTTGTTATTGCTGATTTTGAACTATGTTTCGGTGTTTTTATTTGTATTGATGTTTGATGTGTTTGATTAGTTATTGATTGACATGATCATCTGTTAGATTAAATATTAAATATGTAAAAATTCTGTTCTTTTAATCTTTGTTTTCAATTCTTTTAATCTTTGTAGCAAATAAAATTTTAGTTTATTGCATCAGAAATTATTAACTTTAAAAAAAAGCATTCAACTGGGTTAAATGTAATCACGAATATTGTGTTATCTTACTTTGGTGGTCTTTCTTTTCTTAAGGATACTGATTAACTAAATTTTGGATCGTATTTAAAGTTGTTGAAAAATAAGGTTTAATTGAATTACGATTTATTGATTAAATAATCTTGAGGAAATACTTGTATTTAATGTCATATTGAATATATGATTAATGTAATAATTATGTTTTTAGTATTGATGATCAAGTAGTGGAAGAGACCTTAAACCAAGGTTTATTTTATTGATAATTCTCTTTTATTATTCACAAAATTCAATTTATTTTCTTTATTACAATTTCATGTCATTATAACCCTTATTTCATTAAATATCTTTTTTCATAATGACTGACAAACTAGAATTTCTCATGAGATCGATTCTTACTTTTATATATTAAATTTGTTTTATTGCAGGAATCTATTATTTAATTTAGATGCAGACAACATCATCACAAAAATTCGCCTATCTCAAACCTTCAAATAAATTAATTTCTTTCCCTTAATCCTTTCATATTTACATATGTTTTGATAAATTATTTTATATATTCTAATTGTAAACCTAATGGACAGGAAAAGTATGGATTTATAAATTAGGCTTAAATATAAACAAATAGTTAGTAATATTAAGCCATATTCTAATATTCTTTCACTTGAGCTAACAGTCAAGATTATTTAGCTATTTAATTATTAAATTGGGTTTGAAGAAAAATAAATTGTTGCTCTAATAAGTAGTCATATTCTAATTGTCTTTTACTTTTGCTAATGAAAAGATGATCATAAACTAAATAATATAACTTCAAATGCACGAAAAATAGATCCTAAAATCTCAAAATAAGTAACTTTGTATGATAAAATAATAAATATGAGTTATGGCAATTGTATATTATTTATGCAAATGATTAGCAGCAAGATATCATTAACATATAAAACTAAGAAAATAAACGTACTTCTACTGAATTTTTAGTATATACATTTATCAATAATATTTTTCTGAACATTGAAAGATATAATATTATTGAAACTTAAGATACCACTATCAAGAAGTTTGTTTAAGTCTATATATTGATTTCTTAAGTTTACTTAGCATTTGACCTTCTTTTTTTTTGAGAAATCTCAAGTTGGTACGTAAATACTCATTTTCAATATCCTTATTAAAGATAGTTGCTTTCACATCTATTTAGTGTAACTCAAAATCATATTGAGCCACCAACGCTATTATATCCCTTAATGAGTCTTTATTTGAGACTGATAAAATGTCTCTTTATAATACACACCTTCTTTTTTGATATAACCGTTGGCAACAAGTCTAGTCTTATATTATTCAACATTTTTATTTAAAATGCAATTGGTTTTTAAAAATCTATTTACACCTAACTTTATTAGTTACTTCTAGTAATTCTTCGATATCCCAAACTTTGTTGTCTGTCATAGAATTTAGTTCATCTTTTATGCCTTCAATCAAAATTTTCCTTTGTGCATTCTATGCCTTGTGAAAATGAAAATGCCTTGTGCAAGTTCTTTATTGATTATAATATCAACATTTGATTCTTGTAATGAAACCTCACAATCATTCCAAATGGCTGACTTTTTTTCTCTTTGGTATCTTCTGAAAGTTATTATTTCTTTTGGTTTATGTATAACAACTGATTCTTAGTTCCTCATGAGTATATTCATTCATTCAAATATTTTTCAATAGTGTCCAAGTTTTTATCAACTATTGGAATCATATTTACATTTATTTATTAATGAAGGAACATTTACCCTTACTTCTTGGATATCCATGTTTGATTTTTCATTACTACTACTAACTTTGCCATTCTCAATGAATATGACATTTTCAGTTTCCACAATTTTAGGATTATGATTTAGATAATAAAACCTAAATCTTTTAGGTCTTGTTTGGTAACCAATAATAAAGAGGTAGAAATGGAAATGCAACTTTTATTCCCAAACTTTTAATTGTTTGGTTACCAGTAATAGGTAAAACAAGTAATGACAAACTAGAATGAATTTTAAACAATCATGGGCTTTTATTCTTAAAGGGGTGGTGGGTATAAGTTGGAATTAAATATCGGGAATAAGAGATAAAACATATTATTAGAATATTATCAAGTTATTATCAAAATATTATTAAGATATTGTCAAGATATTGGTTCTTATCAAAATATTATCATCAAAATCACATATCCCGATCTTTTATATTAATTTATTTCATTTCATTGATATTTTTATTCTTATCATAAAATATTTTATAATTATCTAAAAATTATTAACTTTATAAATCATTGAATTTTTTTGATTAATTATTTATAAGATATAAAATATTTTAATTAATTACTTACAAAATAAATCATATACTAACTAAATATGAGGAAAATTTTTCTTATTATCATTTTTAATTTTTAATACCAAATATTAGCATAACTATTAACTTTGTTTAATACCATTCCAAACACATATAATCAGTAGTTTCATTCCTATTCTGATTCTCACTTTCCATTACCATTCTTATTTTTTTTAGTTTGATTCCTTCATTACTGGTTACTAAAGGAGACCTTAGAGTTTTCTAGGTAACCTATAACGTAACCACTAATCGTTCGAGAATTTAATTTTCTTTCATGTGGATTATAGATCCTTGTTTCTACTGGGCAACCCTAACTACGCAGATGCCTCAAACTAGGTCTCCTAGTTCATAGTTCAAAAGGGGCTTTTGGACTATGAACTAGGAGACCTAGTTTGAGGCAT